>JAECUM010007392.1:0-40250 GCA_016617855.1 Megalonaias nervosa | reverse complement strand
GCAAGATATAAATGCAACAGAAGCCTTTTCTCTTTTTAATTATGTTCATGGTTTACCATTCGCTCTCCCATAAACGGGTGACTATATAACACAGCTGCTTGCACATCGAAGCACTCAGCAGAGGCCGTAATGCTGTTTTGTTCGTAATAATGACGATGATGATCTTTAACAACATTATTGTTCGCTACAATTAATTAAGCAATTAAGGTTTTCAGGACATACGTTTACCACGAGCTATTTTTAGATGATCTATACAACACACAAACATACCAGTGCCATCAAATTGAATCACAATCAGTTGAAATTGTAAAACAACATGGATGAAGAAAACTTCACCCAGCCTAGCCCTAATCCGTTTATTTGTATTTCATTGCTTCATCTTTTATAGATTGTCCTTGCATTGTTGTGTGCTGTTAAGGTTTTGACTGAATGTGTGCTTGGTATATGATCCCTTAAGATGAGACACGTATCGTGTGAAATTAATTTTATTACAGATCAAGAGGACTAGGAAAAGGCTAATAGTCCGCAATATGGCCTTAGCAGATTTTAGTCACTGAATATAGATATCATTTATGTATTACATTTTCTATTGACGTTACCTTTATTTCTGGCTTATGTATCCTCAATTTCACAAGTGTTTACATCCACTGTTCAGTATTGCACCCAATATGAGAGGAATATGAAACAACAATCTCTTTTTAAAGCCTTTGATATGACCCGAAGTTTTTAAATACAATATAATCAACGTTAAAATGAATAAAGACATACCTATTACTAGTAATTATATTCAGGTTAAAGAAATAAATTGCACTCTTTTCAATCTTTGGTTGATTTGACACAAAGTTGATTTATTTTCAAAGTTTTAAGAACAAAAACCACACTCATTAGTAGCTAGCATCAACAGTTCAAATAAATAAACTGACTAAAAACTTTAGTTGTTGCACACGAATTCAAAGAAAATATTTAGATTGTAAGTATATACAATTTAATTGAAATGCGAATGCATACAGCAATTAACTTAAATGTAACAATCTAATCTATACGCGCTGGTAGTCATACAATAAACTCTATATCTGAATTAGACAAGGCATCATTATTTGTTATCAATATACTCTTGAAAGAATAAAACAAACTTTATCACGACGGTGTTGGAATAAGTTTAATATATCATATATTTTTTATATTTACTCGCAAACTGCAAAAGTGCAGTTGTCTACATTGGATTTTATATTATACGACTAATAATTCAACTCTTTAAACACTTTTCTCTTAACTGTTGGCAATAATATAAAACTAGTCAATTCCTAATCAACGCCTTTTTGTTGTCGTGGGCATCCCTTATGGATATGGTAGATGAACATTAATTCAGTGAGAATCATGCTGGAAATGTCACGATTTATGAAGGATAAAGTCCAGTGGTGTATTGATTGGCCTAATAGCATTTTGAGAGATAGTGCCTGCAATCTTCATTCAGGTAACCACATACACCGGTCAGGTTTTCATTTAGAAGTTCATAATACGGATACGGAGAAACGTTGCCTCGGTACTGGTTTGTTTTTCTATTAAAACTAAAAGGATTGAATGACGTTGAAGTAAGTATCTTGGAAACATACACGCATTCGTTTATACGTATATGATGCAAAACTGATTATTTCTGCTATAAGGGAAACTAGATAGGTTTGCTGAAAAGAAATGATTTGAATAAATAAGGTTATGCAATTAAATGTTATATATCCAGATTATATGAATAGTTTTAATACCTTAATTCTGTTCCTCTACATCAGTATGACTATTCACATGAGTCACACATATGCTAACTTATCCATAGGGAATAGAGAAGCCAGAAGAAAAAAAAAAGTTATTTTGGACAACCAGTATTTGCATATAGAAAATATATATTGCTTTGAAACTAAATTAACAAAATTTTCATTAGAAACCTACCTGCTATTTCCGTTATAGGAACGAAAGAAACAAGACGCACTATTTGGATATCATCATTATTTAAAACAAAAGGTGCAGTGCATTTTTCATTTTCTTTCTGGTTTTGAAAACTCTAACTGCTAAATTACCGTTTCCGGTTCCTTAACATATGTGGATCAGCATCTGAAGTCCAATACAATCATATATTCTGCAGTATGTCAATGATATCACCAACTGTCAAGAGCACTGTTTTCAGTGAACGTTACCAGGTGACTTGGTCTGAAGACCGATTTATTCATTTGTCAATTCGAAAGAAAATAATCAAGTTTCGATCACGAAAAATTAGCAAAGACTTCAACTTACTTAACGTAAACTGATTGTAAAAATGGTTTTATTCGCACTATTTTCGATGAAAGAGGCCCGGTGTTCCATATACCAGTGTCAGATTCTGCTAGTATCATTGGACATTTGTATGCCTTAAATGTGTTGCCAAATTTTATGGTAAACTTCCGAACCATTGGGTATCCATCTATTTAATGACGAGGCACCTGCGCATCAAGTTGCTATAATGGCAGTCATACTGAAGGACAACAACAATCCGACTTTGAGCGTCATCTCTTATGTGCTGAGTTTGTTCCAACGTATTTTTGGATGGATGTCGTTATCAAATATTCGCTGAGGTGCAGACTATTTGAAAGCGCTTGGAGGTCCACTTTTCCAATGAACGAACAACAAACTCAATTTAGAATAAAAAGTTCATATGTAATATTTGCCTAACGGACACAGCATGTGCATGGATAGTATTATGAAGAAATGCACCGACGTACTATCATTATTAAAGAACTTAGTATAATAGGGCACTAATATTCTGACATTTTTAGATACCGCTCGTTTATATGTATATCAGCACTGGTAATTTGAAATCTAGTATTTCAATAGTGTCATTAATAAATGCTAAGATAATCTGAGTTTCGTCGTATAGTCAAGCGGTTCTGGACATTGCTAAAAAACGTTAGCGTTAGTCATCTAATGGCTTCACACACTTGTTTTACGAGGAACTCAGATTACGAAGATGATATTGCCCTAACCGGACACCAGCAGGTGTAATATATACTGCCTGCCAAATTCTCCATGGATTCCAAGAAATACTTCACACGGTTGATTAAATGAGATGGGGTAGACAGTATACAAACGACTCCGAGGATTCCAAGAAATACGTCACACGTTTGATGACAATAAGATGAGGTAGACAGTCGGATACATGTATTGTTGCAATTGTGTTAGATTAGCGAAGTATATAGAATAACTGTGACGTGATTATAACGGCGATGAAGAGAAACACTCTGTGGGGAAGTCACACACCAAGTCAGGAGTTCCTATTGCAAATGATACTGCAAACAACCTCGATCTCTTTTTGTTGACAGTCTTGATCATTTATAGAGAGCAATGTGCGCCATTGACGCTTGTGGTTTAAATCAAATTTAGAAATTAATCATGGACTTTGCCCTTATAACGTAAATTACTGGCTACGGATGACAATAAGATGAGGTTGACAGTCGAATACATGTATTGTTGCAATTGTGTTAGATTAGCGAAGTATATGCAATAACTCTGACTGGATAATAACTGCTATGAAGAGAGACATTCGGTGGGGAAATCAGACACCAAGTCAAGAGTTACTGCTGCAAATGATATTGCAAACAACCTCGATGCTACTAATAAATGTGTTCTTTCAAAAGAGTGGATCATATGTTTTCACAGTAATGCGATTGATAAAAATGTTTTTGCAGTACATATCATGATTTTGTTGAATTAATTGCAGTGGGTTTGAGCGTAATACTACGTTAATATGTTTGCTCTTGATGGATGCTAACATTTAAGAAAGCGAATGTCAGTTCAATTTTCCAATAATTTATTGATATTAAAGTAAGTTTGATTGAATTTGTATGTCTTCGGATTAACACACGTATACAACATCATTTCGCTAGGACAGACAGTGGCAGCTGATCCAGGTTGGTCTGTACGGGTATCGAACCCGAGATACTATAAATGGACGCTCTACCAAGCGAGATATCTCGACTTCAACGTGTCTTTTGAGAGATGACTTTACTTGTAAATATACATAGATTCTAGATAGACTATAGTCGCCTTTGATGTCTACTGGGACTCGAGGACATTCACAGAAAAAAAAAATATATCTCCCTAGTAAATAATTGTTTTGTTATTTAAACAAGGACACAATTAATTTTATACAAAGTTTCCGTGTTTATATACCAGAATATTAAAATAATTTAGTGTTTGGAGCAAGGCATCTACTTTCAGAGCAGACCAACATATTCTGACCAGGAAAATAAAGTTTACATTCAATTTAATTGGTGTTCTTACTTTATTATTAAAACAGTGATCAAGCACACAGTAACTGTGCCTGAGAGAGAGAGAGAGAGAGAGAGAGAGAGAGAGAGAGAGAGAGAGAGGTAGATAGAGAAATGGTTGTTTATGATGAAATAAATCAATAATTTCTACATTGACAAACAATATAGCTAGATGATTAATAAGACTGTTTCGCTTTCATATCCGCCCACAAACAGGCAGGATCTACGAGACGGATAGTGCGAGAAATATCGAATATACGCACTGACTGACAAGTGAAGGGAAATTGAGCCTTTTTAGCACAAAATTAAAAACAAATTTCTTTATAAGACAAACTCGTGAATAGGATAAATTATAATATCCCTAGCTATGTTGACCTTTGTGCGTATCGTTCTGCATTACAAATTTGCTGTTGTTTTTGTATTAAATATTTACAAACGAGAACAAGTAGAACACTGAATAGGAAGCACAATTTTAAGATTATTTTTATCTCTGTCATTGATCATATTATATTTTTCTTACTATTTGGTGTTCACACTTAAGCATCATTCCTCCAATTAATTGTATTCCGATCCTAGCAGCTTGTTGTTTTAATAAATAACCACAATATGAATTATATACTTTGATATATTGAGGTTTATCGTGTTTTGGCTGTGGAGAACGATCGATTGATTACAGGATATCACTTGTAACTATTGTAATAATATACACGTATGCATGGAGTTTAACGGTACTTCAGGAGATAGTAGATATATATGATTGATTAAAATATACGTGATACACCTGTAACAGACATGAGCATAAAGGGTTATGTCTTTATAGATGTTCCTTCGAAATTAAATGCCTTTAAGGTAGCTTCTTTATTCCGGTATTTTCATTCATTCTCTTCTAATGAACTATTTGTACACCACCAGCATTATGCGGTTGTAACATCACAGCTGGTTTCGAACTAATTGCTGACATTGCGTTGATCACACACATGTAACATCATACCAATGAACTAGTATGGCTGATAGTGTTACAGTGCATTGATTAAGTGAACATAATATGTTCATGTGTTATGTTGTGGTATGCATAGTTCGACTCTCTCTCTCTCTCTCTCTCTCTCTCTCTCTCTCTCTCTCTCTCTCTCTCTCTCTCTCTCTCTCTCTCTCTCTCTCTCTCTCTCTCTCTCACGCATCATATCAAGGGGAGTAGATGAGAGACATATTCAAACGTGATAATAAAAACATAATATCGTATTAATACTTAAGTGCAAAACCACTTTCTGCTATTTAAGTAATTAACTTTTGAAATGTATCTTATTTCGGAACACATGTCGAAAAGCCAACTGCTCTGTGGAATAAGTGTTTAACTTTATCAGTGCAATGGTGCGTTGCCCTATCCCAACCCCTTACGCATACATGAAAACCTTTAACGCAAACCATTGAAATAAGAAACTCATTTATCAGTCGCCTATCAGTAAATACTAATGCTCAGTACAGTAATAGCTGCATATATCACTGATACATAATTTTAATGTTGACATCTTGAGTCAGTGGTTGCTAGACAAAGAAAGCCTCAGGATTTAATAACATAGTTTAACATATACTGCTTTATCATTCTAAAGGTTCATAGTAAAACAGTTTTTAGTTTGTATGGTCTGCATTGATGCACCTTCATGACAAAACGTACATTGTGAATTGATTTTGAAAACTTGAATTTATTTTTATAGACAGTCTATATATGAGAAAATTGCATTGATACATTTTATGATAATATATACGTATTGCATTTTGTTGATTTCTGTAAACTAATTGATTTGGTTCAAGCTTATATGGATTGTTTAGTGCTTTTGCTGATATGCAAAAAGATGGATTTGACAATTATGATCTGTGATCATGATTTGATGTATCCTAACTTTAGCAAAGTAACTTCACATTTACGGAAGAATTTGTAACATTATCTTTATCTCTGTTCTTTGAGTGACTTTGTCTAATGTACAGAAAAACACGTTATTGTTTCAGAATTAGTGCCTTACAGATTTTGTATAGCACTTCATTACTTAGTTGGAGTTTCTGGGGAATTTTAGCCACGCGCACAATAACTACATACATAATATGGGTGTACATGTATATGTGTGTGGCTTTTGCTAATAACAATTACAGCAAGTGTATACAAGTGCAGTGATGATTGCATACATATTTTCTGAAATAAAGTTAGGTCACATGAACATCAAGTTGATAGTGTATTACAAATCAGTAGTAACATACTATGAAAGGACATGGATGAAATGCACATGACAGTTAACAAATAGTTCAAAATTTCCAAAACATCAATCTCAAGGTCTAAACCATATTATTAGATTTCAACAATTTTCTTATGATCAAACATTAAAAGTATACTGTTGAGATAAATATTGAAACTATTTTGTGTTTAATAAATACAACAAAACCATACATGTTTTACCTGGAAAAAGGCGGTTCCAAATAAAAATCTAATAGTAGATTGTACACGTTAAGTCGTAAATCTACGAATCCAAAATGAGAGATAAATGTTAGAAGAAAGAATCGAACCTGTATTGTTTGTTTTGCAACAATTCATAAAATATAAAGATTTGCTGCATTTATGCAGTTTATAGCTGCTAGGGTTTCCTTGTCCATTACAAGCTATTGGTCGTGTTTTCCTCATGGCAAATTAGGATGGATAAGGTAGTCTGTAAAACTAAGTTCTTTAAATGAGTTGTATACACATCTTTCTCAATCGCATTAAAATCTATATCGCTTTGATACAACATCATAAACATAACGACTCGGGTAACTTGAAAGGACAAAAATGCAGTTTAAAAACACGTTTGTCTTGCATTTATTTTTTATTGTTTTAAATATTTTCTTTTTCTTGTCCTATTTTACGTTTCCGGATCAACTGTTGACAATGGAATCATTCGACTGACACGGGACAATACAGCATTGAGTTTAATTTATTATAAGTTGACACATTTGGTGATTCAGTGCATAGCTTTGTGTATGCAAGTTAATATTGAATACATTCCATTGGTTTAACCGACCCAATGTTTGAATCTATTATATGGAAGTTGCCATTCATTTATAAGAAGAAGCGATGGGGATTTTAGATTGATGTATTCATATTCTGAAATGAAGGCTATGCAATGTTTGTGGATATATTATCTTTGTTTTCTTACATCAGCACTATGGACAGGTAATTACAAACTAAAATTCATGCATGCAGTTTATGTTTATAATTTGTCTGCATGAGTTCGAGTCTCAGGCACGGCGAAAGTAGGTACGTGAGAAAGCCATCCAGTAGCTTCTCGTGGGTCGGTGGTTCTTCCCTGGGTTTCCCAGGGTTCTTCCTCTACCAATTATACTGGCCGCCATGTATAGATTATTTTGCACTGAAAAATGGCGTTAAACCCTTTAACAACAACAACAACAACAACAACAACAACAAACTAAAATATCCATTTATGTAGTTTATGTTTATAATTTCAGTGCGATTCAGTTTATATCGTAGTTTATGTTTATAATTTCAATGCGATTCAGTTTATATCGATCATTTACTTTTGCTACTGGAAAAAGATCGTACCTATTAATTATTAATACACTTGCATAACCTATAAAATTCTTCCATAGCATTCCTTAATGTATAATTAGTGTGACGTATCTTTTTTGCGATATTATTGTATGGGAGTCATTTTGAGAGAAAAGCCTAAAGGACGGAGTTAAACTAACAGTTTGCTAAAACTGTAAAGATTGAGTTTCGGTTTAGATATTAATTACGAAGATGACAATGATCAGCCACTTCCCAAAAAAGAGTTGACCTTGGTGAGACGAGGTATCAATATTTAATATTGATAGCAAATCCTATGAAATCATCAAATATTCTGGCACAAATTGACGATAGATATATAAATATGGATTGAAATATAGACACATATGTAAGGACATACATAAATAACACACCAAGGACTTGGGAAACCTGAATAAATTAAATAATAATAATAATAAATGTATTCATAAGAATGACCTTTCATAAATATGAATAATGGGCAATTGTTATTTTTCCTTATAGAGAGCATAATACCTGTATACAACAGAGACATAATCGACGCACATGCTGGATGGACTTTTGTATTTAGAACATGGTCATACAATGGCACAACATTGATCATTACAGTTAAAAAAGACAACACAATTCTTATAGATGCGAACTATGATGGATATGTGTTCAACGTTATGGAGGACCAGACTGATCAATTGGTACTTGAATACCAGGAAAGTAGTAAAGAAGCTTATTTATCATTCCGAAACATAAGCAGGGAGAACCAAGGTTTATATGAAATACGTGAAAGTTTGTACGAGATTGTGTCCGATCCATTTAGTAGAAAAGACGGCACATGGATTTTCCAAATAAACATTCTTGGTAAGCAAGAAACCCACCGGTAAATTGCATGATTTTCAGGTTTGCGCATATCTGCCGCAAAATTTGAGTTATATTTAAAATTAAATATTTTTGACAATAAAACATGGAACTGTCAATAATAAATGGCATCTAGGTTTGAGAGGTTACGTATTCTCTTCCTTGTAACAAATGTCAAAATTCACAGTTTAAGAACGTGCATATATACACCCACCTATAATGTAAATTGTTAGCATTTATTTAGTACATAGTTGTGTGAAAATCGCCTATAGGAGAGATGTCGCGTGAACATACTATTTGTAGCCTAAAGCTTCAGTTGACGAAACTGGATTTGAAAAGAATACATTATCAGATCTGTGTAGACCCATAGTTACAGCTTGTATTTGTGCATGATCCCATAGAGACGTACAGACTAGATTCTTGGATACTGTATTATGTTAACCTTTTAAGCAACAATTATATAGTTTCACGTTTGTAAAAGAAAGACAGTAAATTACTTAAAAGGACAACTCGGTTCGCAAATATCTTTGTGTGACGAAGAATAGAACAAGTGGCAAAACAATACGTGCTGAGAACCTAGCAGCGAAGCTGAAGCGTTATAGAGACATAACATCCAAATATTTGAGGAAGACGAAGATGGGAAGATGGTGAGATAACAAAACATATGGTAGCTGAAATGAGTTTAAACAAACATTAAAGATAAGATGACTCATGAATTAATACATGCTGGTAAATAGCTCTAAATGAACAAGATATTAACAGGTTTCGCTACAAATTTATATGTATGTTTCATTGTCACTGAATTAAATCGTTAGGGCTTACGATCAATAAGATATCAAATGAAAACCTTGTAAAGAAGCAGTTATGGTTGGGAATCTTTCTATAGTTACCAATATTTATTCTACCGCTGATATGTAAACGTTTTTCAGGGTCATTTTCTTAAAGCTTTTGGCACAATATCATAATCTTGTATTGATGTAGTGAATTGTTAATTGACTTTGTCCGTGGTACTCTCTTAAAACCGTGTCGAGGTTCATTGTTTCATCCTAGTCCATCGATATAAAATGTGTTAAGCAGCAAGTTGATTTCTGAGAAAGTATGTATGTTAGCTACGACTCTTCCATTACAATTGCTTCATGATGCTACATTCATGAATAACTAAGATACCGATGCCTTTTTATATTTGTATTCTTCTTATTATTCATCCTATGTTTGCTTTCACAATTCAAATTATTATATAACTGGTCTCTGCTGGATAGTATGCGTGTATTATTTTAAAGTTATATGAATAATTAATTACTGCTTATCTTTCATAGTCTAATGAATATACCGCACGTTAACTGCTTACCAACATAAAACTGAATATTAATACCAGGAAATCTTAAACCTCATATAAACATGTTCATATAAATTTTTACAACAGTGAGGCTTTACTTTTTTGCTAGAATGACATATTGCTTTAAAGCATCTATTGCTTGCTTAAATCCATATCTATTAACCAGAGTGTGTTATTTAGTTTCAGCTTCTGAAATACCTCTTCATGCAGAATGGTTCACCCTTAGGTTTAATAATTACAAATTTATATCCCCTTCAAAGATGAATGCTAATTTGTGTCGTTCTTAAAATAGAAATCTGTAAAATTAAAAGTATGTTATTCGCTATGGAAATTTGAATTCGTATCTTCTCTTTGAAACAAAAGTCAAAACCAAAAATATAATAATTATATTTCATCAGGAACCGTTGCTAAAATAGTACATTCAGCTTAAACTATAAACTTGAAGAAAAGGGGTATCTAATGACTTTGATGGGGTTTTATTTTATGATAATGAGGAATGGTTTCTTAGGAAACAATATGAAATTTAAAAAATAGAATTAATGTAAAGCCGTATACTGATGAAAAGAAAGATTGAAAGCTTGACACTATATGAACATGCAAGCATATCAACATTACATGAAATATGGAATTATGTACTTTAATCTAGAAAATACAATTAGTCAAACCAACCTTAAAGTGGCTTTACAGTGTTAAATGTGAGAATATAAGTGGCTTATGCGTTTCACTGCTGCGTTTGCTAAATAATCAATTTGTGGACCAGATAAAGTTATGTAGAACCGATGCGCAGTCTCCTTGCATTAGTGTTGAGAAAGACAACTGTTAAAATATTGTATCAAGTTATGGCGTAATAGGAATAAAACGATTACAACATGGTAACCCATGTGTTGTTCATTTCCAGTTTCTATCATTCTATTTTGGGATCTTTTGGTCATTAATCATTATATAATCTGTTTGTTTTGACAGATAATTCTCTAAACAGACAATAATTTAATTGTTCATCTTGAAACTATGATGAATACTGAACTAAACTGTTATGTCCTTAATCAGAATTTCCTACGATTATTTAAATTAATTATTTGTATATCCTTATACGTTACATTAAAAAAAAAGACAATTATTTAATTAATTTAATGAGAATTAATTAAACAGAGACAGAGACAAGATTCTGGGAATAATAAAGCATTCGCTATTGATTTTAAGAATAATGGTAAATTTGTGTAATACTTCCTGTTACAATTTATAACTCCAAACACATATGTAATATTAATTAAATTCACGGTACTGCAAAATATAGCATACAACATATTAGCTTCTAAATAATGATGTACTTTACTTCTTCGCATTCTTGTCTATTTAAAATTTGTTTGGTACATTTATATTGCAAGAGGGAGATTTATTATTTACTAAACATGCAACATGAACTTAATATCCATCTCCAGATATATCAAGTATGTTAAAGTGTATTTGTTTGGTAAGCCTGATTTCATTTTAATAACATATATCTCTGTCTATATATTAAATAGCCTATTATGCGAAGTATCATGGAGTGTAATCACATCCGCCAGTTGTAGATAATGTGTGCAGCGATGTGAAACTAGCTTATACATCCACCAAACTGTATACCTTTGTATAATCGCTAACTATTCGATATGATTATTAGTTATTATCTGTATTAGCATAAATAGGGACCTTTAATGTATTACAGAAATCGCATAACATTGTATGTTAGGTGGCTTATCATCATCATTGAATATATTGAATCTGTTATTATATTTGCTCAACCTTGCCTTAATTTCATTTATAGTAAAAGTCTTTGCTCCAATAAAGACAGCAAGTTTTCTAAAATTCAACAAATACTTTATTTCCCTAGAATGCAAAGTGAAAAATGTAAAACAAATTAAGGTATTGCGAAATAAATCCCAAATAATCCAATAATTTCTAAAACAAGTCTTAAAGATTAAAGTTCTGAACATATATGAGTGGTATTCCAAACTAAATAATCCAAAGCTGAGAGTATCGATGCGCTTGTGGCTACCTGTGTGGTAGCGATGTTCCAAAAGTCTTTTCGTCTAATCACAATAAGGCAATCCAAGAATATATCCTTATTTGAATTTCACTATAAAATCCAAGTCTATATTTCCAAGAATGTTATGTTTGATCACTTTACATTTCCAGAGAATGATCGATTGAATTACATAATTTGAATAAATAAATTTCAGCGCAAACGAAACACGGGGCAGAAGAATAATAGACAAGAATAAGAAATAAGATAACAAACAAGCTCAGATCTTGCATCACTAATAAATGATTTCTTGCGATCTTCTACTTGAAATCAGGCTACATTTAACATTTTCTTTGAACAAATATTACCTAATTGAAAAATGGCATTGCGGAAGTCCCAAATGTTTACAAGATAAACTCTTATTTATAATTAGAAGGTTTGTTACTAATATTATATTTTGTTTAAAAAAGATATAAACAAGAGGGAGATCCTGCATTTCAAGGACAATTTTCAAGTTCTGGATTTGTACTGAGATAAACATGTTGTTTACAAACCAAAATCAATGATTCAAGTCAGTTTGTAAATGAACTTGATTTTGGACAAGTAAATTTAATTAAGTTAACAAGCAATGCAAAATAAATATATTTAAGAGGGTACTGAACAAACTAAATCCAGTTTTATTAGCATACATACTACGTGGTAGCCAAACATTTATTCTAAATATATTAGTAATTGTCATACCATTGAAATATCTTACATGCGAGTTTTCATTTGTAAGTGTTCTATTGAATCTGTGTATCGCATGTATTTGTAACTATTGGTTCCGACTTTAAGCGTCGTATGAAATAAAAACGTCATTGAATACGTTCGCAATAAGCTGGCAATAACAAAAGAGAGTATCAACAGTTCCATTAAATTTTATTTTTTACTCTGCATTATATTAATAGTGTTCAATTAAGTTACATTGGCTGTATAAGCATTTATTGAGTTCTATTTTGTTTTGAAAAGCTTTTGCAAAAACATCATCGAGTCAAATGCATCCGACCCCGTAAAAGTTGGATGTATATTGAGTCTAAACCTAGTAGTCGCTGCAACTCCTAAACTATCAGCAGCAACATGCATTCAACCAGAAATAATTTTTATACTAACTTCGTCAGCGTTTAACAAACAACATATGCATACCTCAAAAATATTCTACCTGTTTAACTAATTCGTTCTAAATTTCATTGTCTTATTTAATATCCGTTTTGTAATTAATTTCACGGTCGTTATGCATCTACTCTTGTATGTAAAATAATTGCCCCATCTTACATGGTAGTATCTCATACGTTTTGTGGCACTCACTTTTAAACTGACTCGATAACTTGGTAGAATCAGTTTTAGTACTGCTTCAAATACAAATTTTATTTGATAAATAACATACAAATAGGCATTCTATAATTTGATTCTTGGAAAATACGGGAACAATGTGGTCAGTTTGGCTTGACACTTATCATAATAAATACTATTAAATTTTACGCATGATTCCTGTGTTGGATATTCTAGTAATTTACATCATATCCAAATATGAATGTAATTAGTGTGGCTCTTTTGAGAATATTCAAGTAGGCTATTCCATACATAGCTTGTTCCAGGTGTTACTAAATACTTTTACTATTTAACTTATAATGTTACAGAAACAGCTGAGTCACCCACTATGTAATGCATGATCTTGCCTAATATAGCACCAAACATGTCCTGTCTGTAGCCATATTTTTTTTTTCTCCTTTGGGTTTTTCAACTTCCATTTTACTAGGATCCTTTATCTACTATGATAGTCCCTGGTGACTAATGAACGCTCGAATGTTCTTCAGTTTAACTTTCAACATCTTCCATTTAATTGCATGAAACGGATTTTAAGGTTACTGTTTCAAATTACTTTCGATTTATTCGCAAATTACTAATAGGTATTTATAGCTTCATCTGAAGTTGAAATCAACCACTTTTAAAATTAAAATATTATTCGTAGGTACAGACACTCTAATGTAGCATTGTTTTGGTATTCTAAACCTTGCTCGCTTTCCGTTTAAAGATGAACTTGCTGCGACGTTGTCTAGCAAGTACAGAATGCTAAAGATGGTAACCCAGATATAACAGATAATGATTATTGTTAAGAAGTTTCTTTCAGATCTTTCTGTAGCTCGATTAGGTTATGAAGAAATGTTACTCCCAGTAGTATCACGTCTGACAATGACTTTGATAATTTAATTGATCTTTCTCTGACATATTTTGAACGGATGTAATCCAACTCGTTCATGGTTAAATGGTTGGCCAATATTTTATTGTATGCACCATATACTATACACATTTTAAATTCCTCTAAGTAGATTTCTGTTATGACGTCTTAATAAAGATTACTGACATGATTTACTGATATTTTTTCTCATGTTGATTAGGATTCCTTTAAGTAGTCTAAAACGGTTGAAGAGGAATACACATCGTAAAACATCATAAAGGTAATCATCCCGAAAATACTGTCAAAATAACAAATCATTTCAAAATATTTCAGGCACAAGATGGTCCAGACACTGACATTTTATTGAGTGGTCCGTTTTTAGTCAAACAAACCGTTCAATGATTAATTGCTGATTAAAGCCAATAATTTATCAAGCATTGATTTGAAAAAATTGACGCAAAATATATTGTAATTAAGCATGATTTACCTATTCATAAAGGTTATTTTATTACCAAAAATAGGTTTAAAAATATGCGTCGCAATACTTTGAAGGGTAAAATAAATGCAATGTTATTATTTTTAAAACGAACTTGAATTTTGTGGCCTTGTTACGTTTTTGACAAAATATAATGATATTTGATCATTCGGAAAAATATAATCATACAGTATTAAAGCAGCTATAAGGACAAGTTGCAAGTTACATGCAGACAAAGGATAACAGTCCCTGAGGAATTTAAAATGAAAATTGGTACAGCAAATGAATCATTGCACAAGCAAGTAAAATAATCAAAGACTTGTATAAATGGTACCTTTGAAGCTATAGCAGAGGAACATAAAGTACGCATACTTAGATATGAATGCAAGCGATGAGCATATCTATTGATTAGACTAGGCTTCAGGAAAAGGTCCGTTTGTATTTTTGTGTACCGTTATATAGATTGATATATATATATAAGTCTAAAATCCGTTATCTTTGGCTATAAAATGTGTCGATATTTGTATTCTCCGCATGGATAATTTTGAAATCACTGTGTAATTAAAATTAATATAATTTCGGATAATGGCTAGATTTTAAATCGATCTGTATTTTGTTTGTGCGTGTCCCTGGGTCGGTGGTTCTGTTGCTCAAGATATTATTTGTACCACTAATTAATCAGTCTACGCTCATCAACTCCTGGGAGTTAGTGAGCCGGATTTTCGAAAAAGAGGTGCGCCGAAGGTGAGTTATACGTTGCGCTCATCCAAAACTGGATAATCATTAGGCTGGAAGGTATGCCTGTAGATCTCGATAACCAGTGGCAAAAACTGTAAAGGTAAAGACACTCATTATACGAAAGAAATTTAGCTAATCAGCCTGTCTTTTTCTGTCTGATGTGATTTTCAAAACAGAAAAAAAAAATATTTGGAAATTTTTTTGGAACTTTCTATCATTCAACGCTGATAATATCATACAATAAGTATTATTAAATAAAAAACAATTCAAAGAAATATGAAATGAAATATTATTGACGATATGGATTTAGTCCAAACGGATCTTTTGACCTTTGAATGAAATACATTTCATACTTTCAAGCTGGGCTGACATCTGATATTTATATAAAACTGTTCCGATTTTTAAATATGTTACCTTTAGTTTGAACTTTTCTTTCAGCATTGTTGTTTGTATAAATGTGATATGGCCAATGTAGTTTTCTCTGTAATTATAATGGTGCAAACTTCTAGTTCCTAAATGTTCAGTAAAATGCATTATTTTCTAATAATGTTAATACAAACGAGATAAAGAAAGTTACATTAGTTACAGTGTTGTTAAGAGAGAGACGATACTGCTTTGATTCTAATTCATAGAATCTATTTCACACAGGACAAGATGAAATAAAGCGTGGCACTGTTGGAGATAACATCAGTATCATGGAATTTATAAAGACATCGGAATCCACCATCATCTTGAAACTTTATGATACAATCGTTACCCGTATTGTTGAGAATGACTGTGAAATTACTACGAAGTCGCAATTGTATGGACGCCTAATCTGTACAATCGACGGGGGCAACAAAAACTACAGGATTGAAATAACAAACGTCACACAGAGGGATGCTGGCCTATACAAAGTAGATATTGAGGGCAGCGAAACTAAGAAATGCTTCTTAAATGTTATAGGTATTCTAAACTTAAATGAAAATACAACTCCAAACTATGTAATAACGTACGCGAAAGGTACAATTTCTACGAAATATTTATTTATTGATGTATCCACGAGATCTGTGCGAATTGTTTTGAGTTGTTTAAAAATCTATGATAATAATCTTACACAAAAAATCATACACTTTACGAACATATTGGTTCATGTTGGAAGAGAAATGGGGTTAAAGGTCAAGTCTAAAAAGGATCAATTTAAATCGGAATGAATGTATTAAACATATAGTCTCAAGCGATCTTTTTTATTTGACGTCTGACGAAAAGAAATATTGAAGGGAGACATAAAATTACCCAATACTGTACACTGGTTTTACATTTGCCATTTCATGAAGATGTCCAAGGGATTTTTTGAATATGTCTTTCTTTGCTGTTTATAGATGTACCCATCTCTGCTGCTATTGGGGACAATTTGACAATTGCTTGGTTTTATAATCAACAAGGAATGAACCGTACTCTAAGACTTATTCACCCAAATCAGGGCGTAGTGATGAAATTGACACCAGCCAATGTTCCAAAACTTAGAAGAAATTTTCTGCATCGCATTTTGTACAATGGAGAGATTATAAGAAGTTACATGTCATTCACGTTGCTAAATGTAGACCAATCAGATGGCGGATTCTATTCCATTGAATCGCTACATGGAAATGCGATACCAGGTCGAAAACAATTAATTGTGGAAGGTAAGAATGAAACACAAGACTTTTAATCACCGACGATATATCTGGGGGTCATCTTCAAAAGACGTGAAAAAGCTTTAACGCCAATAATATACATCCATGTATATGCCAGTTTAATTTTTATTCTGCGTTATTTGGCATCTTTAAGAAGTTTTTAATGGTTAAATAAAATATTTCTGAAAAATGTTCATCTGATCGATTACCAAATGGTCGCTATTAGTTTATATTGTTTGTTATATGATAACACATTCAGCGATGTTATGCATTCAGTAAAGAAAATATAACATTTCAGTTCATCTTAGGTACAGCTGCCTTTTCAAATCCATGTACAACTGACTCGATATTTTCATTGTGACAGCTTAGTCAAATGTCCATTGCAAATATATACCTGTATTTTCCTTTGTATTATTTTGTTCAGCCTCGTTAATTAAATTGTATCTTCAGAACAATATATATATCAAGCTAACCATTACAACACTCCTGAAAAGTTATATAATGTCATATGTACAAACGTACAGAGAGTATCCAATATTTCAGTGCGGCAATGTTTAGGCTAACTTTAACAAATATATACTTATACGGGGAATATAAGTCGTCTAAAATACTAACCCTCTTGCCCTCTGTAAAAAGCGTTGCATACAACATTGATACCCTTGGCAACGTCATTCTTTACTTTATGAGTCAGTGAACAAATTGTTTATAGTGTCAAATTGCAAGTGTATATAGAGCCTATGGGTTCATTGCAAACGAATGATTTCTTAGTTGTAGTTAGTATTTATATTCCATGACGGGCAGATATGCTATATATATATCTCATAAATGTTCACGGTCGCAAGTGGGTATTCTCGAACCAAGTTCCATATGCTATAGTAATAAAAGCCCTTTGGTCATGAGCGTCCGACAATAACATTTGACTTATCCTAGAAGTGCATATATATTCTGCTCTCATTTTTCATGGTGTACTAAAGACACAACGAGAGCGGCGAAGCAAAACACAGCGCGTGAAGCAGGCATATTACGAATATTATGAAATCATATTCAAGGAGACCGAAAAGCATGCATACACCTTCTATGTCTATGGCCGTTTTGTTTAATATAAGGAACCTTAAGAAACGAATGTTGTTTGAACACTATAAGATGGTCAGTTTAATGTACTGTACAGATTTTGTCTAGCTCGTGCGTGCGCGTGCGAGTGTCCTATTTTTTGACCTAGTTTGTCATAAATTCTTTGTGATTACTTTAACATTAATGCCAACATAGGTAACACTGTTATGTGATATTAATTTTCCCTTTAATTATTTTACAGATACAAGTTATAGAGATTTTTCGACGAATAATCAAAGAAGTTCTTTACCATTTCCGAATATTGGAAGTCGATGTAAGTATGTTTTCGACCAACATTTTGGGATACAAACAAACAAAAAAGACCACGAACATAAGAGTAAAAATATCATCTAATGCAATTACAACATTTCGATGATGTAATTTTTAATAGTTTAGACAAAGATAAAAATGTACATATTTTTTATCTTCCCCTTTTGGGTGACATGTACCTAATATAAATCATATATTTGCATAATTTCAGCCACAAGCAGAACTTTCTCTAGCAAGTTGAATGATGACTCTGTACAAGCAAGTTTAGAAGTAATCCAGTATAGTCAACCAATTACTGAATCGAAACCGCCCTCTGTAACATTAAGTTCAAAGGAGATTCTAAAAAATTCGTGTGAGTATCAAGTTAATAATTATAAAGAATTCATTATTACTTTAAATTTATTGTGGGTTCAGTACTTACTCTCATTCGAAATTAGAAGGGTGTAATGGAAATATTGCACCTGACGTCATTACAGTAGATAACGTAACGTATATGCTTTGCAATGACTTTTGTAGCGCATTGCAGATTTATCTAAACGAGGGAGTTGCAAAGAGGTTGTTACTGATATGTACGGATGTGATAAATGCAATTGCACCTCGAGAAAAACAACCAATTTTGGATAATGTTGATCTGGCCCACGCGCTATCCAGTAACGACGGACGTTTTTTGCAGTTTCTAAGTGGTGTTCTGTCCGTTGAATGTATTGATATCGTATCTGCCAGATTTATGCAAGCGTTTTAAACTGGTGTAGGGGAAAAGGCGCGATTACTTTACTCAGGGACACCTACACAATATAAATGCCATGACCTGCGACAATGATGAGAACGTCTGTGCTCAATGCAGGTATCAACCAAAGTATCCCTACAATCGGTGCGTATAGCTATTCATATTTTTTTCTTGCATTGCGAGTATTCACATTATTGTGCATCCGCATTGTTCAAAAATTTCGCTTTAAATTTTAAAACACATTTATTATTCATTAGAAAATATCCGTCGTACTGTAGGTTTAGTTTTGTGAAATGGCGGATACTCCGTTCGCGAAATTAAACTGCAGGTTTTGGTTTATCGTCCAGCAGCATTGGCGTTATGACCTTCATGCAATATTGACTGTGACGTCTGACATAAAAGTTGTGCTTTGAAACGTGTATGTAAATAAGAGGGAGACGATATATACACATTCACTTTGAAAGCATCACCATCATCATCATTAATAATAATAATAATAATAATAATAATAATAATAATAATAATAATAATAATAATAATAATAATCAATATTTGCATGTCGATAGTAGAAGACTGTGATTGAAATGTACATGGAAGTCCAAGCTCCATATTCACGTAACTCTTCCACTTGAGTACGCTTAATACACACATATATCCTAATTAAATACAATAGATGACATAGTAGCAATATATTATATACAAAAGTGCGATGGATACTTATAATGTTTTGCATTAATGAATAGCACATTAGTGCATACCCTAAGTCCTCGCCACTTAACTTTAAACACTTTCTTCATTGAGTAACAAATTATTAAATGTATACCCACGCAAATAAATACATTTTAAGAGTCGAAGATGTTAATGCTCATTTTGATAATAAGAGTAGATCTGTTTCCATGCTTTTTGTTTCCTTCTCTGCGTTAGATAATTCATTTGTCAAGGAAATAATAGAGCTGACTGCAAGCGATGATGGTGGTCTGTACATATCACAAGTATCTTAGGATCTTTCTTTGCTATTGGCATTAATAAATTACATCGTCTTATATATTGTTACAGTTCATGTACCGGCCTACGTTATTACTGTTACAATCGGAGGATTTGTTGTGATCAATCTCATGATTTGTTTTCTAATATGGATTCGACTCAAGAAAACACGCAGTCTGGAAACAGGTAATAATAACATGCAATCATAGATGTTCAGACCTATATTTAGATTGTTACTATTGACACTTGGAATATTTTACATCGATTATATGTTTTGCAAGCTGCAATTTTCTTTACCAATCTTTAAGTTAGCAAGTCTTTCTTGTTTTTCTTGTCGCAATACATATTCTGTTGTCTCCATCACAACCCTGTTCTCTGGTTTGAATGTTAGGAATACATTAATGACCTATCTCACGCAATATCAACCGTTAACACTCTCTGTAATATGCCTAACGCAATAAACGGTCTTAGCAGGGAATATGCGTCTTAGAAACGTTATTTCATTTACTAAGAAATATCAGTGGTCATTGCCATCACCATATAAATCTTGTCTGGAACAAATTATGTGTATTCAGTTCATAATGTTTTATTTTGTGTATATATTTTGCTTCAGGAATATCAATATTTGTCATAGATTGCAAAACTTACTTTACAATCACTTATAATTAAAAACTCATTTTAACAGAATCTTGTTAATGCAAAATTCATTATTATTTTTTGTAGAACGACACCATGAACTTGAGAAATGTGATGCTGATTTATATCTTACACCTATCGCAGCAGAAAGATCTCTGGCGATACCTCCGAGTGAGGATGTATGCATGGATCATTCCAGTACCGCTCAAAATGCTCACGTTGATACAAGCAAGGATTTCGTACCCATGGTTCACAGTCTGTGCATGGATGGGTATGAGATGATCCGCATATCGAGTAATGATGATTTCCAAAATACGCCGCATAACAACGAAATCACTGCTGAAACAAATGAAATCTCAATCACGCCGTCTCTGGATGCATCTGATTATTTAACAGTGAAGTATGTGATGGAAAGTGCTGTGTAAAATCATTAGATTGTCGAGCTGTTTATACCTACATTCATAGATTAAAATAGCCTGCAAAGAGACTGTTTCGTGAGAAATTGCATTTCATTTGGCATAATATATAAGTGTGAAAAACACACAAACACAAGTTTTATCCGTTATCACATCGCAAGAAGAATATTTACGACTACGTTTTAATTGTTCTTGAGTTGCTAAAATCAACAGTGAAAACATGAATTGCTAATGAATAATTTAGCACATCGAGTTTGGTTAAATTATTTAAAGTTTTAAATTGAAACGAACGATGCAATATGTTAATATATGTTTCGCGACTGAACAAATCTTGGAAGTATTTCTACGTAACATCGGGAGGTTTATATCATTTCGAAATTTCTAACTATATAATTGTTGTATATCAAGATTTACATATATAGTATACTCATTTCCTCAGTTCGCACATTGCGACTCCGGACAGTTTCAACGTGTTCTTTAAGTGGTGTCTTTATAGATGGTGACGTCATATGTGTAGGCGTCAAAATTATCTAGACCCGATGTTATCATGTTCATTGAACCATGGAAACCTTGAAGGAGAAACTTTCAAACCAAACAGCTAGAATTTACATTGATCAAGTCCATTTCGAGGTACAAATCATGAAGTTTATTTTGCTCTTTCCATAATATGAATATACAGGTACAGTTGAATTCAGTTTAACTTTATCAATATACTCCCTTAACAGGTGTATATGGCTTTTCTCTGTTTTTGCTTCTTGGGGGTCAAACGGATATAATTTATGTCACATACTTTCTTTTCAACTGAATAAAGATCATAATATTTTAACATGAAGGGGATTTTGATGCATAGAAAAGAAAACTAGAACACTATCACCACTCATTCCCTTTCTATTTTTGTCATGCATTAATTTCATTCTTCACTGAGAAGATTGAAGATGAGTCCATGCAGCTTGACACACCTCTGACAACTTATAATGTGCAATTAGTGACATATTTTTGTCATGCATTAATTTCATTCTTCACTAAGAAGACTGAAGATGAGTTCATGCAGCTTGACACACCTCTGACAACCTATAATTTGAAATTAGAAACATAGTCAGGAACATTAGTCAGCAGCTATGCGATTGTAAACGTTTCCATCTCAATAACCTCAATGATTCACAGACAGTATGTCCAGTACAGTTAATAAGGACTGAAACTTAATAATTCTTGATTTGATTCCATAACAACCACAAATGAGTTCTATCATCCGAATGTGTTCCAGTATCAAAGAAATATAACCAAATCATACTATTCAAAGGTTGAAGTTTCATAAAACCAGAATTTGAAGGCCAAAAGTCTACACAAATGTTATCAAGCTTTTACTATGTAATGAGTGTTAATGTTACTCAAAGGAGGCCCTTCTGGAAATCTTGTGGATGCACAGATTATGGCCAACAGGTATTGGCTGCCTGACTTGGTCTTAGGCAAATGACTGACACAGCCTACAATTATTCTACTAAATTGTTGAATAGTTGCAGGAATAGGTAGCAGATAATCTGGTCGCTCTCCGTTAGTCCGGCTGACATAACCTACCCGAACAACAAAGAAGTTGTGCCGCAATCAAATGAATAAATAAAAAGCTACACGTGTTAAAGGTTCTCAAAGTAAACAGGCCGTTCGACTTCGACAATATAAAGACATACATAATAAGTCTTACAGAGGAAGGCGATGTGGAAGCAAAGCTTCCAGAAACCATGGAGAAGAAACGCAACTCATCGCAAAGAAGGATTATATGAGCATTGCGTATGATAGTCTATGAATACGGGAAATACCCACTCGTTTACAGCTAATATTGCAGCAGCTTATGTCAGCACCAAGAAAGATAAAGAACGCAACAGCTATCTCTGGCAGCGTCACATCTGCTTCTCGTGTTGGCGTTTTAAGTATGTTGGGGAGTCGTTCCTTTGTGATTTGACATATGTATGTGTTTGATCTGGTTCTAGTTTTGGTGTCAAGATATGGATTTATGCCGCCCCCGTTTGATCGTGTGACTGGCAACACAGCTGTAATTATTTTAAAAACTAACATCGTCCCGACATTGGCTACAGTCACAAAAGAGGTTTCGCAGTCTTTCATCCAAGGGTTTTCTCCTTGTTGATAAGTCGGTAGAAGACAGTCTTGATTGTGTTAATTTTGTGGTGAAGCCTTCCGGGAAACGATATCGAACTTCCCCTCGTTCACCGAAGACACACAAATGGACGGAATTGCACTAATCTGATTTAAACAGAGAAATTGCAAAAATATAAATGTGTTCTATGATAGAAGTGTATAAAATGACTTGATCATTGAAAGAGTGGATACATAAATTAAAAAAAGGAGTTCAAGGTGAACATTAAAATAATACTTACCTATACATCGCCGTATCAATTTTGAATTATCCCATTTTGATAGAAGCAATTACGTCTCTGTTAGTGTCAGCGTGAAAGGAAATGCCCCAAAAAAACTACTAATTAATTTTGATAGAATGCACATCAAGGATAGCCCCATATTCTGCTGACGTGATGGTCATTTAAAGTTGAATATAGTTCACGGATTGTTAGTACTTACATATTATAGGACAGTCATAACTAGAAAGGCATTATCAACGATAAATTCAGCACAGATTCAGCCAGGTACAGGCAATAGACATAAAATACTGGTACTGGCGATATCGTGTCCGATTCTCAGGAAACCATTCAACCAAGTAATCAGCTAAAATCATATGTGATGTAAACACTTGTATGTGTATCTCAAAAAGGGTATAAAGTATGTTCTAATTTGTATCTAACGATGGATCAATTGTCCTGCTGACATAATATACTTGCTACGTTGTTCGTGTAAATATTTACCATAACGACACAAAATAATTCTCTTAAATGAAAATATGCAGCCTCCTGGTCTATTACTTTGACCCTGTGCAATACATTACAGAGAAAGATTACCAAGTAATGCAAACAATATATTGCTTGCAACTCAATTAAACATTTTACCAATGCTACAGCGTTTGCAAAATGTTCTCCAAGGTTTAGAAGTTCAATATATTGTTCAAGTTGTCAATATATTGTCGTGTATCTGTAGCTAGGACCAAATATTGATCAGTTTGTCGTTGTAGCTATGTCATTAATTGCTTAGAGGAGATTCAACAAATAATATAGTCATTAAACTGTACCTTACCGCAAACATAAGTAACTAACCGGGTAATTTTAGGTGACACGAATAAAATGTTTTGCAGGCCAACCGAGCCTTATCCCAAACGCCGTGTTCTTCAGTGTTGGTAATGATGATACCACAACAATTCATAATGTTCTTTGAATGGTATGTATTCAAATCCAGCATAATTATCTTTAACACTAAGCATGGTCCGCAGCGTGGACAATAGAATATATCATTTCAAAGACAAGTATTATAGACCAAAACTAGACCATACCAGAAAGAAATTGAAGTTTTGGGCAGCTAATACGGCAGACAGAACTCTCAGCATTGCCTGGTATTTGTTATATCCACTTAAAATTTGTGATAAGGAAATGAGTGGGATGTCGTATGATTTCGTTAAAGCACTGCATATGTAGAATATGCTGAGCAGGATTAATATAATCAGTATTGAGGCTTGTACCGAAACATGGTAATCCCGCGATGTATGGTCAGGTTATGAGAATTGCTGCTACGTTTATTCTTATGACATGTGTTGATACAGGACACCTTTTAGGAAATGTGTGAATAATTTACAATCTTGGTTTTTCATTCCTTGTGTGTTTAGGTCTTCAACTGACCTTATGTACGTGTGTCTCACCTTAAAATCGAAATATTTATTGTTATTTGACAATCTTGTTTTAAATGGATATCATCCCGCTTGATGTTTATGTGGTCTTCAACCCGTCTCCATAATCCAAAGTTCAACATATTTGTAAGCCATAAAAGTATTAATAATGTTAATGATCTGTTAAGTGACAATGTTTTTAATTCAACTCCGTCAGCCACAGGAAGGGACTGGAAGCATAACATCTCTTTAAAAATAGTTCATAGAGCATATACACCATGATTGAGACAACCAGACTGAGAGAGGAAAAATAAGGCTAGCAAGACAGTTCGATTTCTCTGACCTTATGTACATGTGTCTCGGAAGGAGCTTAAAATACTAACACAAAAGTGTATTAGTTTGCTCCCAACTGTTTCTGTTTTCCAAAACGTATGCCAATTATGCAAAACATAATCAATACAAGTATATTTTTCCTTGTATAACCTTTTCTGTACAATCTTTATGATCTAAGTGCTTCATCAATTGCTATAATAGTTTGTTTGCATTTGCTTAATTTTGTATTTGCCCGATCGAAAACTTCCTAATAGTCTTTTTTATTTCTCAAGATATATTCCAGGCATGAACTTAGGAAACGTGTGCTTTCTTAGATCGTATATGCTGTTGTCCCCTAACATTTGGTAAAATGCTAGCAAGCATCCTGAGACCATTTAAGTGGCGTTATTTCATCATTGACTGCCCATGAATTTTGAGAATCACAGTTTCCCAGGAAATATCGTTTACGTGTTATTCTTCGGTATCAAACCATTCTCAACCATAAACACATAATCTCTTTTCAGGGAAATAATTAGTTCCTTCTCGTAATGTATGCCTCTTTATTCTCTTCTTTTAAATCTTTCAATAAATGCACAAGGGTATTACTTAATACTAAACTGATTTGAAGAATCCCTTACATAAACTAAGGAAGATGGTATGTATGTACGTACCTACTTACGTATGTATGTATGCATATATGTATGTATGTATGTATGCATGTATGTATGCATATATTTTTTATATTTATGTATGTATATATGTATACACGCATGCATATGTCATTTACTTTTCGTATGAACGTAAATCATAGTTTCTATGCATGTACGCGTGTTGAAACTAATTACTGTATTGTTTATAGGCGATTAACTATCTCCAATGAGCTAATGTTTCTTACTACTGTAAATGTAAATGACTCTAAAGGTTGTCTCTATTACTGCTTATATGAGTAAATGTAGGATGCAGTTTTTGAGAAATTCTGTTAAACATTATATTTTACAGTTTTAGGACGTCTCCAATTACAACATGATACAACTGATTTTCGGAGCTATATCACTGATTATTGTCGATTCTGTAGATCCGGTATCACATCCAGGCAGGCTAATAATACAATGGTTAATATATGATGGTGTTAAACTTGTATAAGACAGTGTACTCACCATCCCAAATTTGATCATCATATCGGTGGGCTGTGGAGAATATCATATTGAAGAGTTCGTTGTGCACACATGGAGAGGTACGTACGTTTAACTGTTTAATATTTAGATTCAAATGTTGGTTCACTATCTGTCGATTGGTTTCATAATTACCTGGTTTTCCGAAATAGATTTCATAAGTCTGCCGACCTTGTTATTGATGCTGTGAAGAAATTGAACTAACAGTCTCTATCCATCCGTACACGCAGTAGACTCATCTGGCTTCCGTTTGACTTAGCTATATCTGTTTTGGTCTAATAACAACTGACTTCTATAACACATCATACCTTGCTAGTCACACATTGAAGTCAGACCGACAAAAAATTTAACGGGAAAACGGCAACAATTATTCATGGTTTCAGATTCTTATATGGCACTATGACTTCGCTTACATTGTGGAACATCTTCCTCTGCTTGCTCACATCAGATGTAACACCAGGTAATATCCAATGCAAAGTGTTTTGGATTAATTTTAACGCAATACACAATTGATAGGTCAAACTACAACAGTTTAAGACGTAATGTCCATATTCGTCATCAAACGTTGCCTAATACACATGTTCCTCATTTGTTTAATTGTGTCATCGTCAATAACATACTTTTGACGTGAGTTTGGTGTGAGAGCTTAATATGTTAAATTGTTAGCATATTAAATAGAGATGTGAATATAATTTGTGTGTGAGACTTTATTATTTATTCTAGATTGTTCAAGGATACCTGATGAAACTGCCACTATTTAATTCAGCTTTTAACTATCTATGCATTTTATCTTTGCAAATTATAGTTTGGTTCGAAACGCTAAATGCTACACCTCACCGATCGGATGAATTTTTGCATGTTGTATAAAATGACACATTGTACTTGTAATTTAAATTCACAGCTTATGATCTTAAAATGTCCAATCCAAACAGAATAATGACGGAGATCGTGCTGTCGATGCATATGATTGATCATATATCAAACCCATTTAATCCATGATACATTTTCTGTCCTTTCATATTATTACTACATGTAATGTCTGCGAAACAAAGAAGAAAAAAAATAGGTTGTAAAAAAGAGCATGGAGAAAGTAACATCCTGTGTAACATAAAGTATGATTATAAAGAGCGCAAGCATCACCCCACCTTTTAATCTGTGACGGAGAATTATTTTAAGTAGAATATTTCTTGTTCGAAGCAATTAGTGCCCTAACCAAACCGGAACGTATATCTCCCTCATTATTTAATAGTTTATTATGCGAGAATATCAGCCTTTGATTATGATATGCATTAGTAATGGCCTGAATCATTTTGTTTCCGGTGATTATTTAGGTAATAGAACAGATATAATAGACGCATGGCTAGAAAAAAAATCATAATAAGAACGTGGGAAATGTCACTCACCTTAAGAAAATTTCACTCACATTACGGAAAGGTAACGCTAGCCTATTACATACGTACAGCGATAGATAAGGATATAATATTACCAAATAAACAAAACAGTCGATTGGTGCTAAAATACGATATCCTCCTAAAAGGGAAGTCCTTTTAATGTTTCAGAAAGTTAGTAGGGAGGACGAGGGACTTTATGAAATGGAAGTGTTTACACAACTGAAACTGGCCCATTTATGAGAAAAGATGGTACTTGGAGCTTCCAATTAAACGTTTTTGGTATGTGCAATATCCAAGAATTAGTTTTGGTAAGGTGGGTGGTACATATAATCGGTTAGATCATACGATTTGTTATTTTAAAACTTATATCTTTATTTGTTTATCTACATATCAAATGATGAGCGTAATGGCATGAATATTATGGAACCTCCAGACACAGAGAAGCACATATTCCCTATTTTTACAACAGCACAAAATGTCTTGAAATAATAAATTGATAAAGTGTTGCTTTATAAACCAATTTATTAGTTGAATTGTGCAACATAAATGAACGTTTGCTTCTTTTAAAAATGATCAGAGTCCTTTTCAATATTAAATTCTGACTAACGGTATTTCCATTGGAATTTAGTGAGTAAACTACACAAAAAGTGCAATGAGCACAGATCATTAAGAAATCAAGTGCGTTTAACAACTAAGTTTGTCTCTAAGCATATTACTGTAGTAGTTTATCAACAAACATCGAACATCTTTTGAATCGAAGAGTATTATTGGTGATGGTGATTAGTAATCATACTCGTTGTTTTATTTTAATTTCTTTACTTTGACAGAATAGTTTTCGATCGTTATTCCACATCCATCATTATAACAATTAATGTTCTGATCAATCTCAGTGGGACATTTTCCTTTAAAACCTAATTGCTCTTTTCTATACCTATTATGAATGAAATGGATGGTAATAATTCTTCTTCGTCCAATTTACCTCCCAACCAGAACACCTTGAAGTAATGCATAGCTATGTTGGAGCGAATAACAACATGACATTTAGGATTTCATCAAACCAATACAATATTTATCTCTATAACCAGAATACTGAACGCTTGGATGGATCAAATTGCAGTGTGTTCCCTGGTTTACCTTTCTATGGACGACTACGGTGTACCATCAGAAACTTTAGTATTAATATAATATTAGATAACGTCACATAGAGGGATGCTGGATTATACAAAAGTGTCACGGACGGTACTAACGGCGGGCAGCGATTGTTTCTAAATATTACAGGTATTTGAAAGATTATGAACTGAAGTGAAGTAATTATTATTCCATTCAAGTTTATATACGTAGTGAGTTCACGTAATTTTCTGCCCAATGACATTCAAATGCTTATACTGCATTGAAGCCAAGCAGATTCGTCCAAACAGATCAAATACGTATTTCAACACCTCAATAGACTCTGCTGACGAATTGTTTGCACTAAAGTAAATTTTTTTAATATAAAAGTGTCTATGTAACATTTAAAGCAAAACATCCTGAGATCATTCTTTCTGCCATGTTTGTAACGATAGGGACGGACATCAATGTAGATAAAGCCAGGAACTCATATTAGCTTACACGTAATGAAACAATATATCTTTAATGTATATTTTTTCAGACAAAACAACTTCTGCTTTCATTGGAGACAGTGTGACGATTGGCTGGCATTACAATCAACAAGGAATGAACCGCACACTACAGATTATTCGCCCAAACGAAGGAGTATTGATGATGTTGCAACCATCCAATAATTCAACAATCAAGAATACTCTTCAGCATCACCTGCTATACAGTGGAGACATATGAAGAAGCTATGTGTCATTGACGTTCCTGAATTTATGCAAATCGAACACTGGCGCCTACACCATCGAAACTCTACATGGAAATACCATACACGGTAGAAAACAATTGAATGTTGAAATAAACATAGTGTCTTAACATGTAAATATATTCGTTTTGTTTCCTCACATATAAGATATGCGTTGGGTTTAGAGAACAACACATTTGTTGTTACTATCAAACACTCCCATTTGACGCCCTGTTTTCACTAGTGTATACAAAAAGCAAGTGCTAATATTGTATAACAAAGGGATTTATATAATATTCAATTGTAACCAACCTGTCGTGATGCCCAGTTTTCAAAGGTTAATACAAATTCAATCAAAAACATTATTCTGTCCATACCTTGAATGTATACCACATTCAGAGTGTGTATGTATATAAATATTGTGTGATAATTTTAATTAGAAATCTAGTTGTATATGCATTTATACAGCTATTAGTATATTCCTGACGGTTATATTTCCCTTGATTCTACCGTTTTGAAGAATAATTTAAAACTGACAATAGAAGTGTAATTGTGAACCAAAGACAAGGTTATTACAGTTTTTCTCCACATTCGCTCTACCACAGGAATCACAAGATAATAAGATAAATACTATTGCAAGACCTCGATTTAATTCCACGTAGTTTTGACAGCATATTTCTTTAGTTGACCCGACCTTGACACATGACTAAACCAAACGTTTCACTAGTAAATAAAATACAGGGCCGGATCAACATTTAGGGGGTAGTTTCCAAAATTTCAAAGAGGCCCTGACTTTCCTCGAAATGGCACCAAAACAAACGCATATGTGCCTATTTACTCCAAGTGTGCATAGTGCCCAGATAAACGTGCACAACACTAAAACGACGGTCCAGTCTCAACCGACAAAAAACTGTAGGTTTGTCAGGTTGGGTGGGGATAGCCTGGGGGCAGTAAACCATGGAAACCCCCAGCGAAACGGCACTGAAATACACCTGCGTTTTTATTAGGCTGCATGGACGATGCAATGAAACGTTATTTCCCCCTTCAGGGCAATCCTATGTAAAAGAAATTGATGTGCTACCAAATCGAACACCATATTGTGCTGTCAAATGTGCACTGTTATTTGAGATTTCCTTCACCAGATATCATGCGGAAAGACTTATACCAAAGATGTTACATCAAACTGATCGGGTCAATGTACTATAAACGAGAGCTATCGAAGATGCTACGAAACGTACATGCCATACTACTTCAACTTCGACAACACTTCCAGCCCCTGCTGCTGGAATTACCTCTCCATGACGAATAACATGGAATCAAAAACAAGTTGCTTACAATCCAAACCTTTCATTCTTGTCTGATTTGGCAAGCTGGAAACTATTAGCAAAGTTGAGGAAAATACCAGCCAAATCCAGATATAATAACGCTCATAAACTATGTTTAGTTTAATGGATATACCAGAGATTTCTTCGTCACCCAGTGTGTTCTATCACTTTCTAAATATGTTGCCTCTCATTGCGTACAATCGCATTTTCCGTGGCACAGTGATGGAAGATAAAATATTCTAGCTAGCTAATTTTCTTGTACTTTAAAATTTAATTGCCACGCATATGTGCTTAGCAAATTAATTCATGCAATCTAAACTCTACTTTGCAATTTTTTTTCTGGATTCGCCACTGAACATGCAATAATAACTTTGCAGTTGGAGTTGAGGGCAAAAGAACAATGATTATAACAGTATTTCCAATGTATTCACAGCAATGGTTATTGTATGAAATGGGTGTGTTGTGTAATATATTATATTCTTACTAGGATATTTTCCCTGTAATGTATATGTATTGTAATTAATCCCTTTGGTGCTACAAACGAGACCTAATGCTCGTACAAGACAACAGCTTCGGTCAACTAATGTTCTTGAAACCCATGCACTGTACACTTACGGTTTCATGAATTATGCTACGACTCTACATATTCAGATATGTAACAGAAACAATGTGAATCCATCAGTTTAAGTACAATTAACAAACAATTTATTGTTTTGTAATACAAAATGAAAATTCTAAAGATACATACAACATTGTGAGTTTAGTTCCGAATAATCATAAATGTCCTATCATAAGTCTGAAAATAAAGAATGTTCAAAGTGAATTCCGATAATCTTAATAATGCCATGAGAAAACACATTGATGCAATCAAGAAAGTCTTTGAATGCATTCACACAAACCCGGACGACGTATTAATTCAAAAGACAATGAGCACTTTAATTATTCAAATTAATATTCAATAGGGAATATTTATTTGTTTATCCATCTGATCATGTTCGCTTGAACTATAACGCAATGTTCAAGAAAGAATATGCGATCAAAACAGATGGTCTACCGCGTGTACTTTAGATATGACAAAGGCTAATAATACGTGACATTTCGCCGTGGCGTTTATCTTGCGGAATCGTCTCGTTTTATGTATGATTTTATATGCAGCGCTTTATCGAAGTTTCCCAGTGCAATCAATTTATAAACGTCGATATGGCTTGGAAAATATATACATTATTGAACTCACTTGTATATTTTTTCTGAAACGTACCCTCATGCAATATATTTTATTCACGTGTTAGGTAAAAGATAAATATAAAGCTATTATCACACTGAGACGTTTATAGTACTTACATGGGTGAACGGCCTTTCGTATAAACATGCAATGAAACTAACTGTGCCATATACGGTAGAGAGTTTTGTGCATTCTAGTGTCAAAAAGAAACGAATTGTAGTAACGGTTAGATCACTAGCAAATACACGTTTTGATATTAAATAGTATAAATGGTCACCTGAAAGATTTGATTTATGCTTTGTATTGTTACATGATAATGGGAACTCATGTATTTATATGCCGTTATAGTATATGAGTAAATTATAAATATATTTGGTCATTATTATCTGCAGCTATTACCATTACGAGATCAGCAAGCACTGTTAAAATGATACAAGTCACAATGAGCTTCCATATTAATCTCCAACCAATATTGGATACGATCGGCAGAATACACTGAGAACAGGTAAGGTAGTTTCCACCTAAATGTACCGTAGATTATAATAAAATACAATAATCCCCACGAGATACAGTCGTGTGTCTGGTGTATGTATCTAGACACGGAATAGTAATAACGTTTAAATCACTGTTGCGAATATTTATTTCGCTTCTAAATAATAGAAATTGTCAACAAATAGGATCGGTTTATGCATGAAAAGTTACCCAATGGTGCTTATATATGAGTAGATCACACATATATTGTGTAAACTAGTATATACAGATCTTACCATTGCAGGCTCAGCTAATACTTTATTCAAGCTGCATTGCGATTCCACATTCTGATACAACCGATATTGCATACGATCATCAGTGTACGGTAATAACAGGTAAGTAGATTTATACATGAATTTACAGGAGGTTATAAGAAAAATTACATTCTTTCCCGATAAGAAATTATGCAGAGAGTGGACCTTGAGAGAGTTATACAGTAATTATCATAGTGCTGGAAGGAATGAGTAACTTGAAGGAGTAACTGTGTTGCGTTTCGGTGACAATAGCCTAGGCGGTGCAGTGTCTTAGTGAGTCTCAATTCAAAGATGCTCGAGTTCTTCACTCAACATTAAAACAGTTTAAGTGGCCAAGACGGAAATTACAAACTATGAAACATATTCAAATTCTATTGTTGTTTATTAATGTATATTAATGATGTTTGCTTCAAAAGATGTCACATGGATGAATGGCGCTGAGAGATTATTCCAAAAGGTTGCGGTGAGGGTTTGTGGTAGGATACAAGTTATTATGTAGAAAAATTTCAAGTATACCATGTATGACGGTTCATGCTCTTGGCATAATTGTCTCTATTGTTAAACGTCATTCAGTAGCAGACATACTAACATGATTTTTGCTGATTATAACCACACCATCACTGACACAGTCGGGATTGTTTTTGGGAATAACGATCCATGAGATGGATGGATCAAACAATGGGTAGATTTGTAATATGAGGCTTTTTTAGCCCAAAACTGTACAGTAAAATAAACATTGTCTGAAAATGTAATGGTATTATTCTTTCCTAAGTTCGCAACACTCATGTATTGTTTCCTCTTGTAAACTGAATTTCTTTCCTTTAATATAATTTTTAAGAGAAATTACGTTAAAAATGCCTTGATCCGACCACCTGCATTATGTCTGGCCTAAAGGGTTGTGTAAATGGAAATGTCTTCCATCTGTGAGTGTCTTTGAGTGTCTAGGCGCATCTACACCCCAAGCAGTAAATGTCTGCAATGATCATTATAGATGGGTCATGAAAAATATCACAACAAATATAAGTATATAGAGTAACTAAAGGATTCTTACATCTACAATAACACAGAGCAAAGTAATGCATATGTATGCTCCAACTGACGCTCACCAACACATATAAGAACAACCGCAGCCATAGTGAAACCGGGTTATACAGCAAGTTCAGACTTGCTGAAGAAATAAACATTACCGAAAACATAAGATATTTAGTTTGCATCCAATATTCTATAAAACAAACAATTTAAATTCTGAAGCTGTTGTCCCTATGTGACCTTGAATCTAAATGTATGGATATGTTAATTGTAATTCGAATATAAGGTAAATGGACTGGTTCTTTTAACTACCTGTGCTTTATTCACTTCAATCCTTTCTAGATCATACAAGACTTGTAATCATATTGCATATGTCTCACACAAGTGTAGTGTAAGCAGATGACGTTAAAGATGATCTCATCATGTCGCATTTAACCATGGGGTAATCTCAACAAAATGTAGTTATACTAAACGTTGCTTGGCTTTACATTTCTATAAATGTAGTTTAACAAAAGAGCGTTCTTGAAACGCGACTAAAGTAAAGTTAAAGTGCAGAATGTTTAAATGATTGTACTAATTCGAATCAACATTTTCCGTAACTTTTTCGCAAAGGTTAAAATATTATTCACCTAGCTTGTTTGGTTTCACTTTTGACACAAGTATTCGTTATAAAATATCCTATTTATATTCTGGATAAAAATAAAAACAGACAGATTAAAATGTATTATAGCGTGTACATATTATGATAACAATGAGGAAGTATTGACCTTATAATCGTGTAAATGGTCGAGGTTTTGAAATTGCATGTTTTGAGAGTGTCGTTTATAATAAATCAGATGTAGAGCTTTACCTTCTTTCCTTTTTCAGGTATTAAACCTAAAAATGTACCAAGTATTATCAAACAACATACAAGTTGGACTGATACAGAAGCGAAATATATAACTCTTGGTAAGGAAATTTCAACCTATATTATTAGGAGGTTAAGAAATAATATATTTGCTCCGCGCTTCTCTATTATGAATGCTGATTGCTTGATTTGTATGTGCATTCTGTCACACACACACACACACACACACACACACACACACACACACACACACACACACACACACACCTATATATATATATATACATATATATATATATATATATATATATATATATATATATATATATATATATATATATATATATATATATATATATATGAGATAGAGTTATAACGGAAATACTGAAAGTGATAATTTAACGAGTTAAAATATATCTCTTTTATGTATTTCTTTATTTATTTAATCGTGTATCTGTCTATCTATGTATTTATAAATTTATTTATTTACTTAGTTATTTGTTTGTTATATCACAAGATCAAATATCTGGTAAAGACAATTATCTATGATATAGCAAACTTGCACCTAAATCGAGGTTTACGGGATTATGCTCCGTTTTATCCACCCTACAATCCCGTTCCTGAATTCAACATCTCGCTCAACTATCATAAAACGAGAATTTGCCTGACGGAAAGGTAAGACTCAGATGGCTAGTAACTCTTAACCGGTTACAGTGTTACAGTAGAATATCCGCTACTGTTTAATTGCAGTCGTAAACACCTGATGTGTTGAATATGAACTTGCAAGATATACATAATAATTCACTGGTCTACAGCCAAATACTTCCGAAATAATACAGTTTAATTCTGAGTCAATGAGATTGAGAATGATCCTTAAAATGATTGAATGACCCTAGTTTTTAAAGTGTGATACTGGTTCAGTATATACGACCATGACTTTTGAATGGCGGAGGATAAGTAAGTTATGAAGGAAAGGTATCTCAATTTAAACCAGAAATGACTACAGTACATCTTTGACTGGATCAATGAATAAATGTATCACTGGGTTTGGACAGTACTTGCTTGATGAATGATGCAATCTGAAGCGGGTATTGCGTCATACATTATATAAATTGCATCATGTTATTCCTAGAAGTCATGGATAATGCAATCATAACTAAGCTTACATGACTCTGCGTAAGACATTGCTCTATATCAGCGCTATAAATCATACAGTGTCATGCTCTCGTCTTTGTCAGTGTTCGATTTTGGAAAGGAGCACATTTCTGTTTAACCAAAGTGAGCAGAGGTGCCTCGTACTAGTGTGAGCAATGCAGATAACTTCTGCTGTGTTTATTGTAAAGTAGCAAAACCATTACAAAAGATCATTACAAAAGCGCAGTATAACTACTATATTCAAGAAAGGGTATCACCTTTATTTTCGCTGCCAAAAGTTAGAAATCAGGACAAAAGGTGGGCCCACAAACACATCCTGCAACACTTGTGCAACAACGTTTCGCCAGTGGTTGAAAAGGAAAACGAATATATGCCTTTAGCAGTGCCAATGATTTGGAGAGAGCCAACAGATCATATTAGCAATTGTTACTTCTGCAATGGTACCTCCATTTGGGAACGGTGTGTCAAAGAAGAAAAAGTGGACTGTGCATAATCGAAACATTCCATCAGCTATACACCCACTACCCCACGGAGAAGGACTGCCGGCTCCTGATACACCAGAATCATTTTAACTTGAGTCAGACAAGGACTAGGAAGAGTAGGAAAACTTCTATTCCTAAACCATCAATATTACATGCCCCATATTTTTTTTCCATCGTCCTTTTCTGAAACACATCTCATAACACAAGGTCAACTAAATGACCTTTTCAGGGATTTGTAACAACCCAAGAGAAAGGGAACGCTATTGTGTCCCAGACTACAGCAGTGGAAACTTCAGGCAGGTGATATTAAGGTTTCTATATTAAGGTTTCCATGTTCCGTGACCGTCAAATAGATATTGTCCCATTCTTCTTCATGGAATGTGATATTGTGGCCTGCAACAACATCGATGGTGTGATGGCAGCCCACAACATCGTTCATGATCCAGATGAGACTGTTCACTGATTCATCTACGACGAGTCTTAAATCTCTTTTGCTGCAGAATGGCAATATTTTCCCACCAGTTCCAGTTGTATTGCAGTCCATATCAAGGAAACCTATGAAAACATGAAACAACTTTTGAGGTACATAAACTGTGACCAACATCACTGGCGATTTGAAGGTTCTTGCTAGATACACAACGTTCGGAAGTTTTCTCTGCGAATGGGATAGTCGTATGAGAGATTTCGACTAAATCAAGAGAGACTGGCCATCCCGACTATCATTGGAGCCTGTGAGTAAAAGTGTTCAGCATCCTCCACTTTTTGAATCAAGGAAGATTATGTTACCATCTTTGTACATCAAGCTGGGTCATATTTGAGCTTTGTTGCGAGTCTAGGCTCTTTAAAAAGTAACAGAAAAGAGTGAAGACAACAGGCTTTGTAAGATTAAGCCAATAATTTTATTTCCCTAGAATAACAAGTGAAAAAAGAGAAAAAGAACTTACAGTTTTACGAAACAAAGCCAAAAATAATCCAAGAATTAAAAAATAAAGATCCTAGTATTAAGAAAGTCCTGAATGAATCTTAGTTCGAGTCCCGATGAAATCGAACGTGGAAGGTGATGACGTCTGTAGCAACCTTCAAAGTGCTGTTGGGTCAACAGTTTCTTGTTGAATCACAGAAAATATTAATCCAGTTTTGAATTCCGTATAAATCTCAATGAATGTCTTCGTCAAAGAATTTTGTAAGAGCACTTATGTATTTCCAGAGAAAAGAATCACTTGAAATCCAATTATTTAAAAAACAAAAACTGGTCACAACAAAACACAATTTAATGTGTCAAATGTTTTAAGCCCGACTGAACAATCTCTATTACGACAACAATTGTACACAAGTTGAGATGCAAAATAGATTCCTGGATCAGGGTCAACGTTCTAGAAAAATTAGAAGTTTGTTATGCTATTTGCCACGTCGTGTAGGTATGACCTTGATTCAGCTTGATAATTTTCGCTATGATAAAGAATCAAAAAGCAAAAGAGTTGTTTACTAAAACTGTCACTGGTTCTGAATCAAGGTCAGAAACTAGATACAGCGTTTCTATTATCAGGTGTTTATATAGATATATAGATATATGCAGAGATAACAAACTTGTGATCAAATTGGAAATGATATATTGATTACTGAAAAGACTTTTTTATGCATTGTTAATTCATTGATGCCTTTCGTTTTAACAATCCGTGGGAGATACAAACGTTGAGGGAGGAAGATATAATATTCGCTCACCCTTCCGTTTCCTTGCACCCGTATCCCACCGATTTTAAAAACGAACAGCGTCATTGACAAAAAATGCACATACCTAAGTCATTTCATCTACTAATTTATATCCTGACTGTGAGCAGCTTGCCGATATCATTACTACCTGCTTCATGTTTCAAAACCAACCGTAGCTGTTGATGTAAACAACCAGGACAGTCGATTTCATTGAACCTATATCGTCTGAATCCAATATTTGTAATGTATGTTTTTGCTATTTCCAAATTTAAGTGAATAATATAGAAAGAAAATAGTCGTAGATACATGGTAATATAATTTCTAATGTCAGTAACATTCAACTGGAATTTCATTTCACCATCTTTTCTCCCATATCTATCCCACTGACATCTTTTGAAGCGTTCTTCTGTTATTTACTAACCATCATCTTCTCTGTCCACTCTGTCAAGCATTAAGGGGACGTATCGTGCGATATTGTATTGTTTCAACACCAATCGACCTTTATTATTGTGTACAAATGTTCCATCAGATCCATCATACAAAGTCTCTAAAACGGGTCGTCGCTTCTTTTTACAGTGTTGGACACAGTCGCGTTATTCAATGACCATGTCCCTAAAATGAATGTTTCTCCAGCTATGTTCTGCTGTGTTTGGTGTATATACACACAGGAAATATCACTTGTAACATAATTCTCTTCGTTAATTGAAGGCTTAACAGCACATATAAAATGGAAAGAAAAATGGAAGGCTTGTTTTGTCTGCAAAGAGTGGTTATACTTTCTTTCAGACTACTCAGGCATCCGATGGCATACCAAATGTCTTGGTGATAATGTTGTAAAGACAGCATTAAAATATAACTGTTATTTGGCTCCATTGAATTATCAAAATTATGCCTCTTGCAACATCGAGTTATTCATTGCGTGGAATAAGTAAATTTCATCTTTTCTCTTTAATGCTGCAAGTAAGACTATTGATGATCATTAATAGTACATGTTATAGGTTATCAAAACAAACGTGTTCTTTTTACCGTTCAGTCATACGATAAATTGAACTAGGAACATCTGAGAAACATAGTGCGTGGTGAACGGAGGAATATCTTGAAATGAAGTTTACAAATTGTTTGCACTGTACTTCCTATTATTATAAGTCAGCAGATGTTTAGGAATAGTCAGTGGAAAGCTTCAACGAGCCTTATAACTGGTTTTAATGGGCAACGTAACCTTATTTACTTATAAAACGTTAATATATTGATCGTATAGACAATGGGTGATGGGTGGCATTTAAACCTCAACGATGAAGTCTGTTGATTTGGAACATCTCATGAGAAAACTATTACAAACTGAAAGATTATTATTTTTACAAATATTATGAATCTCATTGTAACAATATGAATGAGAAAACTATTAGTGAAACCCAACCAGAGAAAATAACTTATGTGTGAGATCTCACACCATTTCCGTCATATCGCTGCAGTGAAAGTAACTGATTCTTAAGATTCATAGGATGCGGCTGAAAAACGTATGAAAACTGGATGGGTACATATTGATAATAATTCCTCAGGTCCGTATTTATATATAAAGAATATTGTCCAATGAAGATCGGTATCAAGCTCATCAGAGAGATAATAAATACATTCCATGCAGATATTCTGTTGCTAAAGCTCATATTTACATACATGTATAAAGAACAAGTGTCGAATAATAATACCAGACAAACGGCCTGTTGATACTTAAAAATAACACAAAAAATCACTTCACAATCTCATTCATAAGTAGGAAATATTACTGAGAAGTACGAAATATAACATAATAACAAGATTATTGATTTGCTTATTTATTAAGATGGTACGAGGTTGTAAAAAGTATGGAAAATGAATGAGCACATATAGATAGTGATACCTCAGATTCGTGTATATACTCATATATATATATAT
>JAECUM010007391.1:0-96499 GCA_016617855.1 Megalonaias nervosa | reverse complement strand
GAACAAGGCCTGTTGGTATGGTTGTCAAAAGGGTCATTTAAGTACGAACAAGGCCTATTGGTATGGTTGTCAAAAGGGTCATTTAGGTACGAACAAGGCCTGTTGGTATGGTTGTCAAAAGGGTCATTAAGGTACGAACAAGGCCTGTTGGCATGGTTGTCAAAAGGGTCAAGGGTCACTCTGACTAAAAGAAGAAATTGTTTCTGCACAAAAATTTAAGAGGAAATAAAATGCGGAGCAGGCATTTAATTCACCATCTTGTTTTAGTGACTTTTTTCAAGTTTTGTTAATTTTGTTGCTAAAACATTCTTGCAATGATTGTTTCTTTTTTTTATAGTTTCTATTTTATGAGGAATATTTTGGTTATAGTGGTAAGATCAAGAATAGTGTACTGATAATGGGATGTTTTATTACAGGGATGTTTTATTACACGGTAAAATGAATAGTGTACTGATAATGGGATATTTTATTACATGGTAAAATGAATAGGGTACTGATAATGGGATATTTTATTACACGGTAAAATGAATAGTGTACTGATAATGGGATGTTTTATTACAGGGATGTTTTATTACACAGTAAAATGAATAGTGTTCTGATAACGGGATGTCTTATTACACTGTAAAATGAATAGTGTACTGATAATGGGATGTCTAATTACACTGTAAAATGAATAGTGTACTGATAATGGGAAGTTTTGGGATCCATTTGACTGTGACAAAATTTATTTAACTTAGTATTTGACTCTTCAGTTAGGGATCCAGTGTTATTCATGGCATTTCTAAGGAATCTTATTTAGCCTACAGAATTACATACAAGCTTGGTTTTATATTCTGCTTTATACTTCATTGATAACATTTGAGCACTACATAAATATTTTACAGGAATACATCTTTTATCTCATTATTGTGACATTTTATTTTTGCTAATTGTTGTGTTGAAGGCAGTTATTGCAGGTTTTTGTAATGTTTGAAAGTGTGCTGTACTGTTGTTGAATATTGGAACAGTTGATATTGTTGTGGAACAGTTGATACTGTTGTTGATTATTGGAACATGTTACATTTAATACTGGTCACCAATATCAGATCTTTTACACTATTGTTGAAGTTGTTACCCATGAATTTATTCCATAGATACTGTAAATAAACATTATATCGGTAGTAAATCACATAACTATTTTTGGATATTTACTTGATAGTAATGGGTAATAATAATAATCCTAATAATGTTTTATTTATGGAAGGTGACTCACGTAGTCTAATACTCTTCTCCCTTGAGTTCTTCTTAAGATAGTATAATTTTCTACATCGTACAACAAGTTGGCTAGCTGAGACAGTAGATTGTATTTTGACTACTCCGGTGGCCTAGTGGTTAGAGCGTCCGCCTTGGATGCGGGAGGTCATGGGTTCGATCCCCGTCTGAGTCATACCAAAGACTTACAAAAATGGTACTAACAGCTGCCTTGCTTGGCGCTCAGCATTAAGAGGTTAGTGTTAGGCCTGGTGTCAGGATAATGTGACTGGGTTGGACATCATGCTGCATGTCTGCGGCATGATGCCCCAGTGCTGGACATCACTATAAACTGCCACACTGCAGACATCTTAGCGATATGACTGAAAAATTGTTGAAGCTACATTAAAAATCCAAATCACACACACAAACTATATTTGAGTCCACCTGATATGTACAAATTGTATTTGTTCACTTCCAACTTAGAGTTTGGTTACTTCATGTAATGTTGGCAATTGGTGTAAAATTTGCCACACTTTAATTAAGTTTCTCCTGGCTAGGAAGTGTTTTAAATATGACAATGAAAAAGTGCAAAGCAAGATTTTATTAAAATTTCTTCAGAACAGGAATAGTAAAATTAGTGATTTTGACAATCTGTTTTGGCTCAAGAGCTGTGGAATGATGGTGTACTCAACATAGTACAGATCCAAACTGGCAAGTCCAAAGGAATGTTGCCAGGGTCTGTTTGTCTGTCTGTCCATTGTTGCAACATCATTACAGCCTAATTCAGGTAATTATTTTCTCATGAAATTTTGTTCTGCTTAGGCAGCTCATGCTTTCTTTTGTTCCTAACTTTGTTCTCTTAGACTTTGTGTTCATCTATATCACATAGGTAATGAAACTGATAATTGTCTTATTAGAGATGGATTATATAATTCATTGAATGGGGGGAGGTTAGCTGGGAGTGTTCGCTACATTTAGCCTCTTTGCTGAAATAAAATGTTTGCTCAGATCTGCCCCATCACATATCCACTCTCATTACAAATGTCCCATGTTGTAAGGCGAGACAAAAAAATTTCTGCCGTTGAAAATAAGCTATTGCCAGTGTACAGTTCTGTGTAAGACTTTGAATGGGAAATGCTTTTCAGTACTGTACACAAATTAGTTTTGGGCAAGACTTAATTATAGTTGGCTTTACATAGTGTGAAAGTATTGGTCTTGATTCATTTGTCATGATTGCAAATAAGGCTTGATTCACAGGTCTTGATTATAAATGAATTGGTGTTGAAACATTGGTCTTGGTTATAAATGAATTGGTCTTGAATTACTGGTCTCAGTTATAAATGAATGGGTCTTGAAACACTGGTCTTGGTTATAAATGAATTGGTCTTGAAATGCTGGCCTGAGTTATAAATGAAGCTGGATTCATTGGTCTGGGTTACAAGTAAAACTTGAATTGCTGATCTCTGTTATAAATGAATTAGTCGCGATTTGCTGGTCTTGGTTATAAATTAATTGATCTTGATTCACTGGTCCTAGTTATAAATGAAGCTGTCATCTGTTTTTTCAGATACTTTCGCAAATATAGAGCGTACTGAAACTTGCCTTAGAGGGACACCTTTGTATAAAGAAAACATGCCCTTGTGTCAGGAATCTCCAGTAAGGATCCCTATAAATTGTGTTTATATAGATTCATAAAGAACATCATAAAATAAAGGTGTTAATTCTCAAACAAATGTACTTATTTTTTGGCAAATGTTTGTTTGGAGCTCGATTTAGTAATGACATGTTTTCAGACCAATAAACAAGGATCCATGAGTTCATGGAATATTGTTAGGGACATAGGTAAAGTATTTTAAGTATTGTTAGTGGAACTGTACCTTATTGGAGTTGATAATGAGACCCTGTAACCTTGAGAGGCTTTTATTTCCAAGAAATTACATAAAATAAGAGATGCATTAATCAAGCCTCAATATTTAAGAGCTGTGAATTTCATTCTAGAATAAATTGGTTACTGTATGGTCTTGTAATATTTACCATAATCATAAGTTGTGTTTTATTGCTGTTAATATTCATTTTTAAAATCAAATAAAGATGTAAAGGAACCCATTATGTTCATTATATTTTATAGTCATCCGTCGAAACAACAATCAAGTGTGTTTACAGCCATTTTGTCATAGTATCAAATGTGTTGTAAACATTACACCTTTCATTTCTTGGAGCTTTTTACCATGTCCTTGGCAAGCCAGCACATATAAAAAATGATTTAAATATCAAATTTACTATTCAACTCATTTCTTAACATCCATTTTCTTTCTGAACATGAATATTAACTAAATATTATTTTTAATTTGACTGTCCATAATTGTGCCGATTTCCTTCTTTATTTTTAACTGAATGTAAATAATACATGATCACTCACTGTTGCTATTAAAATGTTTATTGGAATCCAAGGGATGAGTTTTAACCTGAAGTTGAGGTATGACAGAATTATCTCCCCTTTCTGTTGGCTGAAAACATAATGTATTTTATTATCATCCTTATATTGCAAATTGTCAAATATTATCTTTAATTTTTCATGTGTTCTAGGGGCCCAGAGTGGCCAAATGGTCTAAAACGTTCCCTGTTCGGGATCACTGCCATCACCTCTGTCTGCATGGGTTCGAGTCTCAGGCTCGGCTAACTTTGGTTCGTGGGAAAGCTTGCCAGTAGCTTCTCATGAGTCGGTGGTTCTTCCCGGGGTTTTCCCGGGTTTTTCCTCCACCAATTATACTGGCCGCCATGTATAGCCTATATTGTGCTGAAAAATGGTGTTAAACCCTACAATAACAACAATAACATCATGTGCTCTACGTTTTAGTACACCAAAAATCCATAAGGAAACAACCATTTAATATTTTGTAATGGTAGGGGAGGAGGCTTGTAATTTTTGGGAGCAAAATTTCAGGCCACAAATAGCTTGAAAAAGTACTTTTCCTATAATTTACAGAAGAAAAGTTGAGAAAAACAATTATCTCTTATAAAAATGAACAATATCCTGGTTTGGAAGAAAATCCCCCACCCCCTAAGGCAAGTCACTGTGATAGTCACTTTGGATGTCTTGATGGCACTGTTTTCATAATAGGACTTGCTAGATATTATAAGAAGTCTTTCAGTGAAAACCCCATGCTGATCATGTGACCATCCATTCAGGAAGAGTAGCCATTAACAAGATTTTAAAGATGGCTGCCCTGGTGGCCATTTGGATGTTACATTGGCCACTTTTATTTGGGACCAACTAGATCATGGAATGAATGTGTGCAGTTTCATGGCAATACTCTCAGTAGTTTAGGAGGAATAGCAATAGTAAATTTGTACTAACAGACAGCTTTACTAAGGATGAAGAACCATTCCATAAACTCTTTATTGTCTTGACTATTAGAGCTAAAAAGAACCTTCAGCACAAGAACTTGAGTTCTCAGTCATCTACAGTTACCAAACTTCATGGACGGTTTGCATATGTTATAGGGAAGAAGCCTTTTGATTTCAAGGTCAAAGATCACTTAACTGAAATAAGAAAAATGGTTTCTGCACCATAACGTTAGTTGTACATCACAGACATGGACCAGACTGTGGATGGCTGATCTTGGGACTAAAATGCATGGATGAAAAGAAGAAAATAGTTTCTGCATAATAATTTCATTTCTCCGCTTATCTTCACCAATGTATGTGAATGACTTGCACATTGAGTAAGAAAGAAACTTATTGATTTTAGAGTTGTAAGTAAGAAGTTCAAGTCTGTAACTGAAACAACAAAATAAATGTTTTTTAATTCATAACTTTAGCTCTAGTACATGTGCCTTGACCAAAATAGGTTGCCTATTGATTTGGGGCTCTAAAGGTAATAAGTCAAGGTCATTGTGGCTCAAAGAAACATTTGTCAGCAGAATAACCTTTGTTCTTGATTATGTCCTTGGAGTAGACATGGGTCTCAAAGTCAGACATCAGCGTCATGATATGTTTTATAGGTTTCTGCATGTTACTTTCAGATTAAGACCACATGACATTACCTAAACTCGAGGTCAGTGCTACCCATAGGTCAGTAATCTCCAGTCAACCATACCCAACTTGTTACCTTCATCAAGGAATATTAAAACAAAGGGATGATATATAATGGTTATCTTGTTCACAATTTGGAAGGTCACATTGGCATTTTCATATAGGACTAAATACATATGGTGAGAAGATTTTTAGTGTAAACCCCATATTGAACCATTAATAGAAGTGATAACTTCCAAGATGGCCAAATTATGTCTAATTGTCACCATTAATTCTTCAAATACGTAACCAGATCATAATATCTTTGGAGAACTACTTTCTCGCAAATCCAGCCTTACCAGGCTAAAACGTTTTAGCTAGAAAGCTAGAAGTTATCTGCTCAAATATGTGACATTTAGAGTGATCTCCCTTGATACAGAGATTGGCACTAAATCCCATGAATACTGAAGTTACTACCTTTGCTTGTACAAAGTAGCAAGTTCTCTACAGACAAAGGGGCTTCACAATCCAGATATAAACATTTCGAAGTTTTCTATTGTAAAGTTTGTTGGAGAAGTGTTCTCTTCAAATGAAAGTACACTCCATCTACAACTTTCCAACTTTTCTGTTCTTTTTTTCTTTGACAACAAAGTTTCTGGCATTTCATTGTCATCACTTTGCCATCCTCAGACACTTAGGCACCCCTGGTATGTATCTGCACAGGTCATGATTACATCTGCTCACATTGCTATATCTGTATTAATACACTTGGGTCATTAATGTGATCTAGAAAACTGGTATAATATTGCTGTATATATTTAGCTACAGTCAGATACATACAGGTAAGTTTTCTATATTAATCTTGGCCTAGTGTCCACTTTGTACTAATTTTATATGTATAGATCATCACATAACCTTTTCTGTAGGTATTATTGTCTTATATTTGATATTATAGCATCCACTTCGTAAGTATCAGTAATGACACATCAGTGCATTTTTTTATGTGCATGTAGTGTGTACTATGGAAAACACAATTATATTGCTGTATAGTTTCAACCATGGTCGGATAAGCACAGGTCAATTTTCTATTTATAGTTTAGTCATAGTGTCCACTTCATAGTTACTATAAGTGATGCTTCAGTGACTTTACTTGTATAGGCAGTCAGTTGACTTTCCTAAATGTAACTTATTAGAATTGACATTTTAGCATCCACTTCGTAACTATTAACAACTCCGATCTACTACCCGTTTGGGTGGTCTTGTGTACCCTTTTACAGGTAATTGTCATTATGTGTAGCTCTGCATGTACACTCTGAAGTTAATAAAGTAGGACATGTGACATGCTACACCTGTACATGTCTGCTCTGTTTTATTTTACAGATTTAGATTTAGACCATGGGTAACACCAGACTGACAAGCGCTCTACATGTGTAGCTGACTCCACTTGCCAATCGATGAATATATCAGACTTGTATGTTTTAGATGTACGTCAATGGGCAGCAGTACTAGGGGTACTGTAGGTCAAAGCACATAATCACACATTGAGGGATGAGAATATTGTCAGTTTGCACACCAGAGTTCAACATCATATCACTTGCTGGGAAGCGAGATAAAGCAAATGAACAGTCTCAGTCACTATCTGGCATTATCAGAGGTATGGACCTGCTACATGGATCAATATCTCATACCCCATCTCAATCTCAAAAACTTGACAACATCATGCCTTCCAAAATGGCCATGTTTTGTCACGTCCAGACTCTGCCATATAACTCTGATAACACTGTATCACAACCAAAATCAATCCTCAGGTATCATCCACCAGACAAATGAGCTTTTTCCAGTTTCACAAACCCAGGTTATCGAGGCACTCTTGTGGACGTCTAACCCGCATAGTACTGCTAGGTACTGCCTGCATACGATGCCCAGGTTATACAGGCACTCTTGTGGATCAGTCTAACCAATATAGTGCTGCTGGGTACTGCCTGCATACGATGCCCAGATTAGTGCCTTGGTATCCAAGAGATGTTTCACTTTGTTCCCAAGCCTTTTTGACTCAGAGGGAGCCTGTATTTAGCGACAGCTTGGAAGTCTTCATATCTCAATTGAGCTGCCATCCTTGACATTATTCTCCTGCTACTTCACATGTAGCACAAGAGACACTGGCTTCAACACCCTTATCCAAAGACAGCAAAACTTGAAATTACCCTTGCAGTGATTAGAGATTACTTAATGTGCAATGCCTCAACCTTACGGGACTCCTGCTACAACAACAACAACTGCCTGATCTAAAGTTCTGGCATCAATTGATTATTAACTAAAAATGAAGAATCTACCTTCAAATTACTTCCAATTTGTCAGTTATGGATAATCTGGCATGCTTATATCGTCAATTACAAGACCCAAGCATCAGCTGACCCATTTTCTCAAAACGAGGCCTTCACTTGAACTCTAGACAACAGTTCTGTAAGTCCCACACACCAGTTTTCCATTTGGATACCCCAGCAGTCGACCTCTATATTGCAGCATTGGGGATAACAAAGCTGCACACATGAATTGGAAGTTTTGGAACGACATGCAGCAGTTGGTGTACAATGTCATGGCCATTGGCCCAGATGGATCTAGTATCTATAGTGATCTTTCAACAGGCAGAATACATTGTATCTTCTTCCACACTGAATCCCACAGGATATGTGTGGGAGTCTGTTTCCAGCATACTCTGCCCAAGGCCATAACAGCAGCTAAACTTACAACGGGCGTAACAATCTGCAGTTCTCTCTTCCTCCATCTTAAGACCATCATAAGGCCAGGCTATGATCGCAACCTTAATCATCAAATGTCTTTAAGGGTCAGGTTGATGAAATCCGCACACAAACAATCCCCCATGGAAAACAATTTCACTCCCTCACAGTCTCAGCTACAGCAGAGTGATTTTTGAGTTAATCAGTATTAAGATTGCAGGGACACCCCTGGGACATGAGTCACAGCTACAGCAGAGTTATTTTTGAGTTAATCAGTATTAAGATTGCAGGGACGCCCCTGGGACATCAGTCACAGGGAAGCAGTTTACTGGGACATGAGTCACAGGGAAGCAGTCTACTGGGACATGAGTCACAGGGAAGCAGTCTACTGAATCTACAAATGTAGAAGACCAATTTCTCCTGAACAAAAGTGGACAGTAGGGGGATTGAATGTAATTGTTTTTGCCAGTGTTTTCCCATGAGAGCCTTCCAATGTAAAAAAAAATGGTATCTTCATGCTGCCCATGTCACAGATCCTGGTAGGAGAAAGGCTCCAATTCTTTGCTGCTGAATGGGACAAGATATGCCAGGACGAGCTGTGGATCCGAGAGGCAGTTTCCAAGGGACAAGATATCACTTTTTGCAAAATGATCAACCTAAGCACACTCATCAATTCATTTGCGCCGCTTGGTTCACAATGGACACACCACAACTCCTTCCATAATTTGGGGAAGCCAGTGGAGTATACCCTCCTTTGGATTGTCATTTACATTTCAACATTCTCACGAGGAAAGCCATTTAGAAAACTTTTAATTGGTCGCAGGTGGATCTACATGAGAAGGGAGTTTTCATTCTGTTTGACATCTCCGCTGTGGTGACTTTTCTCAAACAGCAAGGTGGAACCAAGTCCATAGACCTTTGCTTTCTTGTTTGGAAATTTGTTAAGTGGCATCTTCAATGGCAAATCCACTTCCAAGTTTGTCATATTCCAGGTAGACTAAATGTGTTAGCGGACTCATTCCAGAAGAATCAATACATACAAATGAAATGGTCTCTCAATCCCTCGGTTTTCATGCACACGGCAGATGGCATCAACCAATGGTGGACCTATTCATGACAGGGTGGAATGCCGAACTCCCAACTTTTATCCTGCCAGTCCCAGATCAAAAGGACTGGGCAGTTGATGCTCTTTCTATAGATTGGAATGTCATGGATGCATATGCTTACGCTCCAAAAACCTCTGATTCTGAAGGTGATAGAGAAAGCAAGATGATTGGAGTGTTACACTATACATCCCCACATTTCAACAGAACCCACCCGACTTAATCCTCCAATGGGAAATTACCCCAAAGTTGTAAACAGATTGATTATTAACACGGTCTGAAACTTGTCAATAGTCTTTTTATAGCTCAATGCAATCTACAGTCATGCACCAAAACTTAGACACAATATAGATATACGTAACAAAGTGTTTATGCATTATTAGGAGGTCACTGTCACACACACTTTACACTCGAGTGACCATAAATCTTTGATATTCAGGCGACTATTTTTAGATCCTGTTGCTTTTACAGTCATTAAGCTTTACAGAAGCCTGCACCTTGAAAACTACAGTCATGAACTGGACAGAAGCCTACACCTTGAAAAGTACAGTCTTCTGGATAGAAGCCTACATCTTGAAAAGTACAGTCTTCTGGACAGAAGCCTAGATCTTGAAAAGTACAGTCTTCTGGGCAGAAGCCTAGATCTTGAAAAGTGCAGTCTTCTGGACAGAAGCCTAGATCTTGAAAAGTACAGTCTTTAAGCTGGATAGAAGCCAACACCTTGAAAAATAGTCTTTAAATACTACACTTTGTTTTATATGGTCACATACAAAATTTTGTAAAGCAGGAAATTCCAAAGACAAAAGGCACCTCATTGTTAAAACTAAGATGACCAGAAAGTTGCATCTTTCAATTGTAATAATAGAAAACTAAAGCATATCTATAAAAGATACTCTAGGGATCACACAAATCAGTCCTGTATGGGCTGCAGATGTCCTTCATTTAGTGGTAAGTGAAACTTAGCAAAGTGGACCATACACTGTCATCTTTCAGTGCAAGTGTCCATATATGGAGCATCTACTCGGGCATGTTTCTCTGTATAAGAAAATAAAAGGAGTACAGTACTGTAAATGAGGTAGACTGTATGCCTGCCAGATCTTAAAATAGTAGTATTTATACATGAATACTTTAAACGAGGTAGATTATTTGCCTGCCATGTGTTAATAGTAGCTTTTGTACACAAATACTGTACATGAGGTAGGCTGTATGCCTGTCATGTGCTAAATAGTCTCTTATAAACATGAATACTGTAAATGAGGTAGATTATATGCCAGCTCATATAATAGTAGCTTTTATACATGAATGCTGTAAATGAGGTAAATTATATGCCTCCACATATAATAGTCGCATTTGTACATGAATGCTGTAAATGAGGTAGATTATATGCCTGCCAACTGTTAATGGTACCATTTATACACGAATACTGTACATGAGGTTGATGATATGCCTGTCATGTGTTAATAGTAGCATTTATATATGAATACTGTAATGGGGTAGATATATGCCTGGCACATGTTAAGAGTAGCTTTTATACAAGAATACAGTAAATGAGGTAGCCTATATGCCTGCTATGTGCTAAATAGTACCTTATATACATGAATACTGTAAATGAGGTTGATTATATGCCTGTCACATGTTAAAATACTTTTATACATGATTACTGTAAACGAGGTAGATTATATACCTGCCATGTTAAATAGTAGCATTTATGCATGAATACTGTAAATGAAGTAGATTATATGCCTGTCACATGTTAAAATACTTTTATACATGATTACTGTAAACGAGGTAGATTATATACCTGCCATGTTAAATAGTAGCATTTATGCATGAATACTGTAAATGAAGTAGATTATATGCCTGCCACATGTTAAATACTTTTATACATTAATACTGTAAAAGAGGTAGATTATATGGCTGCCATGTGTTAAACAGAAGCATTTGATAAGAATTAAGTTACAGAAACACTTGGAATAAGATAAATATCAAGCCCTTCTAGAATCTGAATGCATGTCCTTAAAAAAAACAATATGGAAATTTGTTTTAAATAACATGCAACAAATGGAAAGAGTTGATTACTGACAGATGCATAACAAGACAAACTTGTAACAAGACTCTGCTTTATATTGGCAGAGTAAAAAAAAGCAAAAAAAAAAAATAATTCAATTTGGATAATTTATTCAAATAACAAGATATAAAGCGTGAAAAATAGAATGACTGCCAAATAAATAAGTTGGAAGCATCCTCATTTTTATTTACAGTGAAGAATGAATGAATATAAGAGTATTAAAATACAAGAGAACATGATGTCTTACTCCAAGATAACATGTCTTCAAGATACTGGTAACATGATGTCTTACTTTAAAAGAACATGTCTTCAAGATAACATGTCTTTAAGATAACATGTCTTTAAGAGAACATTTCTTCAAGAAACTGGTAACATGATGTCTTTAAGAGAATATGTCTTCATGACAACATGTCTTACTTTAAGAGAACGTGTCTTCAAGATAACATGTCTTACTTTAAGATAACATGATGTCTTAAATAAAAACAGAACAAGATCTTCCAGAATTTAAATGTCATGTAATCAGTCAAAATTTCCAACTAGTCCCCTTTCTGTACAACCATTGTTAAAATTTTGAAGTACGATTTAAAAATGTTATAAATCTAATTATATGACAACTATGTTATGGAAATGTTCATAGAAAAATCAGGAATATACTGAAGAAAAAGCCTTTGCATGAGTAACATGATCGTATCATTTCTGCAGCAATTGCAAGAACAATGACATATGGACAAGTGAGTTGAAGGCAAAATTAAATGAAAACTGGGAGGGATGTTTTTTAGAGCAAAAAACACATTCTCCCCATCCCATATCTATCATTTTACACAAAGCATGACCTTACGACCTTTGCAATTAGATTTTAGTAATCATAACCTAGATTATTTGGTCTGTTTGGCTTACAACGTAAGTTGTGAAGGACAACATCATTATCCCCCTCACCTTTTGGGAGAGAGGAGACATAACTGACATAAAATTGTGTAACGATGATGTGACCTGCAGAATTACCAAATGTATCACCTCATTAACATGCATGGATCTCACTCCATATCAAACTTGTCCAGGAGTTAAGTCGTATAGACCCATATTCCAAGTTTTATCAACATCAGGTCATGGATACCAGAGTGGCAGCAAGCAAATATTGATGGATATGCAACCGATAATGCAGGCCAAATTATGGATGCAGGGACAGGTGAACTTAAGCTGAAACAGAATCTTAATAGTAATTTAATTGCATCTGATATCAAAATTGGCAAGATTATCTTTGTCTTCAATTAATGTCCATGAACCAAATAATGATTGTCCAAAATTTTACCACCCTAAAAATAAGGTGTATGAATATGAAAAAAATTCTGAGAGTTCAAAATCCAGAATTAAATTCCTATAATTATTTCAACTTAAACAATCCTAATGCTTGAAACAGATGAAGTACAAAATAAACCTCTGGTCTTGTTAGATTAAAGCAGTAAATCCAGAAAAAAAGAGATATACTGGGAGAAGATAAATCATCAGATACAAGCGACATGGATTTCCTTTTTTGTGTCTGAATTTGTTATGCCAAGTGACAAATGAACCAAGTTATAGCTAGGTCTGACCACGGTTTGATAATGTTAAATTCTGACCAATATTAGATTTCTGTTCAACTTTGTATAAGAGGTGATGGTTTCGGAAAATTTAGTAGTCGACATGGAGATAAGTTCATTAATGAAATAAATGATGTTTAATGAAATAAAATATTATAGACATACACAAAACTGCATACGTGTTTTGTTCCAAGTAAGTGGACAAAACTAGTTTTATATGGCATAGGGATACATCGAGGCCATCAGGTTGAGTTGTATTCGCAAGCCATATCAAACGAGTTCTTTTCCCCAACTTGGAACAAAAAATTAATGCGGTTTTGTATTTGTAACATACCCCCTTTTTTAAAATTTTCTAAATATTTATAGCTTTCCTATATGAATGTAATTCAAAATGAATCGGGATTTATAAAATTTCAATTCATTGCATCTAAATATATCTATGGGCAGAGATCAAAGAAGAAACTTCTGTAGTTTGAATCTGGTGGTGTGAGAAGGAAGTACAGATGTATCTAATGCCAGATTAAATGGATTTGTAATACAAAGTTTTATGCTAGACTGAATTACTGGGTTTTCTGAGAGAAATAACCTTGATATTTTACTGGAGTGAATATATACAATTTTGACTGGCTGTCAGTCAACTTATAACCTAGAAATTTGAAGTTATTCTTAAACATGTAGTTGAGCAATAAATATGTCTGTCTCCCATTAAAGACAACTCGAGTTCAAATCCAACAAAGGTAAAAAAAAAATTCTTTTTCTTAACATGCTATTTTAGTTTCAGTTGGGAAGGAGAATTGTTATTGTTTTGGATTTTCTTTGCAAATAATTACAAAATACAGCAGAAGATAAATGGTAAACCAATAACAACACAGGATCCAGTCTGCTACTTCAATCTGTTATACAGTACATCTTGATAACCTATATGTCTCAGCAAAAAAATAAAAAGATTCTCAGCATAAAATAAAAAGAAAATTTGCTTGCTATGATTGAATAACATATATTTCATCACTAAACTTGCACCATATACAAAGAAGATATTTGCTTGAAACAGGTGAATAACCAATATACATCAATGACTGGATGAAAAGCAAAGTATTTTCACTTGTGGCTTCACCCCTTGTGAAAATACCACATTTTTCACCCACTCAGTGAAATGCATTGGTTATTCACTTGTTTCAAGCAAATATCTTCTTTGTATATGGTGCAAGTTTATTGATAATTCAACAAATGGCATTTTTTATAAAAATCTGTTAACAAAATAACTGATGGCTAGATGTTTTATTGACAAAGAGTTGTAGACTGTTGTGATAATTTTTCAGACTGATCTTTGACAGTTTGCAAAAATGGGCTAAGCTGCCAAAAGGACTGACACTTCAATAAATGACACATGAAAACTGGTAATTGGTTAGAAATTGTTACTATTATGCACTTAACCCATGTCATCATACAGACAAGAAGAAAATTTTCAGCTAGCATGTAACTAAATGCCTGTATGCATCACAACTATAAGTGAAAAGAATAACTCTAGTTCTAAATTTTTAAAAAAATACAATAATTATTGTAAAGTTAAAAATCAAGTCATAATTACAGTTGGTTCCTTTACTACTTACTGAATATCATCTCCAATGAACATAGAGTGACCCCACTATAACACTGGTTTGGGTCTTTGGAACCCAACCATTTTATAGATCGAACCATGTTATAACCAACAAAGTCCATTAGCTGAAGAAGATGATGCATTTACCTAAAATGTAGTGGGGGTGGGGTTTAATAAAAGTGGGCGCAAAAATACATGCTTTTGTCTAAATGATGATAATCTGAAAAACACTTGTATATTGACAACTTTCATTTGTGTAGTACAATCCATAATCCGTTAAGTACTGTAAATGTATATAAGAAATCCATGAATTCCAAATATAGATCACACATTTTATAAAATTCATGTATGACTTGCACCCAATTAGAAAAAACAACACACATCTAAAAAAAATTGGTAGTCCTCGTTTTGATCTAAATCCGAATGTCACATAACGGTTCACTACTGTCACAAATAGCAGGTGGCTATAGTTATTTACATGTGCTTAAATTGCCTTTCAACTTGCCTACGCTACTCAGGGGATGAGGCTATTGATAGGGAAATAAAAATGTGAACAAATTAAAAAGTTTAACATTTTTGGAAGATACCCCATCTTCAATTAACTTGACTTCCAGATATCTATAGTTTCAAAAGATGGGAAATTTAATTTGCATTTTATGCTGCCATTGGTAGTGACCAAAATCATACACATTTTCCTGCAAAAATGAAATTTTCATGGTACAATAAACGTCTTCCAATAACTTTGGAAAATGCAACAATCCATCACACTCCATTGCTTTTATTTAAATTTGGTGCTACTTCCTTTGATGAAAGTTTTTGTTGTTGTTGTTGTTATTGAAGACTCTAGTCAGCTTTTATAGATGAAGGTGCAAGCGTTATTGAAGTTACTGCTAGAGGATAGCTTTGGAGGACCAAACAGAAGTCCGTTTCTTATTGTAGCAGCAACATCATATAATTGTAGAACACTGAGACTGAATTTTGTTTTTAATTTGCTTAGTATTTATACAGAACAATCAGTGCTTCAATGGTAATCAGTTTTCTTTGAAGTTTCAGAAAAACTTTTTTGTTTGGTGAACATGTAAAAAACAAAAGGAATTAGCCGTTTTTTGGTTGATTGTAGCACTTACTGTTCCTGCCTTCAAAAGTTGGTCGATTGTAGCAGTTACTGTTCCTGCTTTCAAAAGATGGTCGATTGTAGCTAGTCATGGTAGCATGACTATTGGATAGACCAACAAGAAGATCTCCGTTTTTTTTGGTTGTTTTTTCTTGTGTGAAATTTCTTGTAGCGGAGTGATGCTGTCTTCCAAGAATGCATTAGTAATATAAAAAAAAACAAAAGCCAACAGGTGTTCTGTTCTGACAGGGATTACTCCAGAAAAAGTGAGTGTTTGAAAGGATTTAATTCTAGAAGGGAAAAGAAGCAGAATTTTACTTACCATCCGCATACAAAGGTCAGTCTAAATAAATATTTTAATTACCAGTGAGTGGCCGATAGTCCAACACTATTTTGTCTGAAAGATCCATTATGAGACAGTGCCTTGTCTGGTTGATCTCCACTTCCAGAAATGTCCAAAAAAATAAAAATTAAAAAAGTGTGGAGATCTCACAGCACAGAGTACTCGGGTTAGATGTCAGAATAAGGGGATTATAATATAACAATGCACTGTTAAGATGGTTTGTCAATAAGAACAAAGAATTTGTTTATCTAACAATAAATAAATTCCAGTGCATTTTATATCAAGTTTGCATGGTGCTTCTGAATTTCATTTATATACAACCTTGGGTTGTATATAAAAGTTTAAACTGCGAACAATGTTGCAAAAAAAACTAGCCAGATGGTATATTTTGTTGCCAGTAAGTAAAATAAATTGCATTATAATGATAATAAACTTTTACGCGTTACTTTTCTTACTTTTAAGACAGAAAAAAAAAAATTTTGTGTATGAGAAAAATACATGTAAATGAAATTTCAGGAGCCACGCGAAAATCATGTTATATACGAATTCATGTTATAATGGAGCGTGCTATAGCAGGGTCACACTGTACCTGTTTTTTTTTAAATCTTGTTTCAGTTTCCACCAATGTTTTAGTAGTGTACAATGAACTGCCCCCATAATATTAAGATTTTTTAGGAGTGTATAATGAATTACCGCATAATATGCTGATTTTTTCAGAGTGTAGAATGAATTGTTCCCATATCTGATGTGTCAGGGGTGTATAATGAATAGTTCCATTACATTCTGAAGTGTATCTCTTCCAAACTGTTCTTAAATCATCACAATATCACTTCACACAGGATTCTAATATATATATTTTCCCTACCTGTTAACTCCTTAACCCATCTATAAATTTTGTTTTTTTAATTGTGCAACATGCTACTATTTTTTAAGGTCGATTTCTTGCCATTTCTCTACTTGTATCATAATATTTGCTCTCGATGTAAAATCTGCAAAATATATAAATATGCTTTTTCTCTTTAAACTAGTGAGGGTCTCAGGCATTTTATATGCACTTGTTGATATTTAAATGTATCATCCGAATACTTATATTTACATATCAAACAAGTTTAACAGTGCAAGAAGGTTTACACATGTCAACCAAGTTTAACAGTGCAAGAAGGTTTACACATATTAACCAAATTTAACAGTGCAAGGTTTACACATGTCAAACAAGTTTAACAGTGCAAGAAGGTTTACACATGTCAACCAAGTTTAACAGTGCAAGAAGGTTTACACATCAACTAAGTTCAACAGTGCAATAAGGTTTACACATGTCAACCAAGTTTAAGAGTGCATAAAGAAGGTTTACACATGTCAACCAAATTTAAAATCTGTATTCTTGTCCTACAAGGCTTACCATTTTCTTCAACAAACCTGATCAAATGTTGAGGATCTAGCATGAGTAATCATTAGACACAGAATTTATGTAACATTCAACAGAATCATACACCACAAGTATGTTGACAATTCAGTGAGTTTATAAATTCACACCAGCAGATGATTCAATTTAATTCCTTACCTAAAAAAGACTTTCTCAATATTATGTTAGGTGACATCAAAATAACATTAGCTGGCAATTCTGTTAAGCCCATATTTGAAAAAGGATTTTCTCATTATTATGTGATTCTGTTAAGCCCTGAACTTGAAAAAGAGCATTTCCGAGTAATATGTGATTCTGTTAAGCCCTGAACTTGCAAAAGACCATTTCCCAATATTATGTTATTCTGTTAAGCTCCTTAATTTAAAAAAGAACCAAACTGTTTCTCATTTTTTGTTTGGTGACATCACATGAACACCAGTTTGTGGATGTGTTAATCCCCTTACTTGAACAAGGCTGTTTCTCAATATTATACTAGGTGGCATCACAAAAACACTCATCAAATGACACACTGTTGCTAAAAGGTAGAAGTATTACTATGTATCATTCATACATAAAGACTGATGTCATCCTTCACATCAGTGGTGTACAACAAAAAATTTCCTCACAATTTTGCATCAGACACAAGGGTTTCTTACTCAATAAGTGGAAGATTCCTATCCGTCACCAATGCATAATGAAAGATTATTTCTCTCACATTCCTGAATGAAATATGAGGGTTGAAGTTAAAGTGTTGTGTTACAAATAATGAAGTAACTTTCAAACAGCTAAACACCCACTGAATATGTCCTCACATTAAGAATGAGAATAAAATTTTTAGTTTGAACTGAGAAACTCAGTGTAAATATTAAATGAAGTTTAAACACATATCAACATTTAAGAAATAATGTCTAAGACTGTTATAGTAATGGCAATACAAAGTGTCTCAATTGTGTACTCAAGATAGGTTGTACAATGATATGGTAATGGCAATACAAAGTGTCTGAATTGTGTACACAAGATAGCCTGTGCAATGATATAGTATTGGCAATACAAAGTGCACCTAAGACAGGTTGTACAATGATATAGTAATGGTATTACAAAGTGTCCAATTGAGTAATGAAGACAGTTTGTGCAATGATAAGATACTGGCAATACAATGTGAACTTAAGACGGGTTGTATACTGATATAGCAATGGCATTACAAAGTGTAATTAAGATAGGTCGCACACTGATATTGTAATGGCATTACAAAGTGTACTTAAGACAGGTTGTACACCGATATAGTAATGGCATTACAAAGTGTACTTAAGACAGGTTGTACACCGATATAGTAATGGCATTACAAAGTGTACTTAAGACAGGTTGTACAATGATATAGTAATGGCAATACAAAGTATACCTAAGACTGGTTGTACAATGATATAGTAATGGCAATAAAAAGTGTCTGAATTGAGTAATGAAGACAGCATGTGCAATGATATGGTAATGGGAATACAAGGTGTACTTAAGACAGGTTGTACACTGATATAGTAATGGCAATACAAAGTGCACTTATTACAGATTGTCACTGATATAGTAATGGCATTACAAAGTGTAATTAAGACAGGTTGTACACTGATAGAGTAATGGCATTACAAAGTGTACTTAAGATAGCTTGTGCAATGATGAGGTAACTGGAATACAAAGTGTCCAAATTTAATACTGAAGAAAGCTTGTTCACTCTACTCCCCAATATTAAATAAGGCAGACAAAAACATAATTATATAGTCATTAATTTGACTTTCATCTAGAAATGATTTTCCTTCCGTAAATAAAAATTAGAATATGATTTAAAAATATGACAATTACAACAATTCCTTTATATAATCAATACTAGACTAAAGAACCTTTAAAAATAGTAGGTTGATCAGTGCAAAATACCCTGTCTGCAAGTGCTAACCTCAATTGCTGCACATGTTATGATACAAATGTGTTGCATTAATGTTTATCTTAATTGTGAAAGAACACTCAAGCGATGACAAAAAATGGGGGGTTTTTTTTGTGTGTGTTTCTGTGTACCATGCTTGCTGTAAACGACGTGTGATTAAATGACAATAATCATGTGATGCAAGTGATGTCCTCCACTAGTGTTCTACAATGAAAAACTCAATCAAATGCAGATAGGAACATAAAGTCAAATAGGTCTTAAACAGCCACTTTTGCGAAAAATACTGAGACAGGTCACTTCTTAATATAGAAAAAATTCTACAAGAACTTGGTTGAAGGGGAAAAAAATGTCTGTTAGTAGAGGCAACCTTTAAGGCAGGTTAGATTGCATAAGATTTGCATTACTTCAAAAGTACATGCATATCAACAAATATGTAATTTATAAATATGCTTATTTATTTGATCAAATGTAAAATGTGGCTGCAGCTGTGAAGCTATATATTAAATACATCTGATAGATCTTTTTGTGTCAACAGTTATGAAAGTAAATATTAAATACATCCGATATATTCTGTCTCTCAGCTGCTGTGAAGGTAAATATCAAATATATCCAACACATTTCTTTGTGTGTTGGCAGCCATGAAGGTAAATATTAAATATATCCAGTAGATTTTTGTGTGTTTTGGCAGCTGCAAAGGTAAATAATAAATACATCCAACATATTTTTTGTTTGTCAGCAGCTGTGGCAGTAAATATTAAATACATCAGGTAGATTTTGTGTCTCAGCACCTGCGAAGGTAAATATTGAATACATCCGATAAACTGTGTCAGCAGCTGTGAAGGTAAATATTAAATTTATCCAAGAGATTTTGTGTCAGCACCTGTAAAGGTAAATATTAAATACATCCAATAGATTTTCTGAAACAAAACTCATAATAAAACTACTGAGTATTTTGATATGAAACCAAACTTTCCCCAGGAATGAGAGGCAGTTTTATCCTATGTAGAGGAATTAGACTGCCAATTCTAACAGATACCATCCACAAATCAAAACAATACAATTATCTGTAATCTATTAAGGCAAAGAAGTTTCAAGAAGTTAGGTACCAAAAAATAATAAAATCTGAAACTAATTCAAGTACAAAATGGGCTCATTTTACAGAAACTACTACTTTTTGAATGGCTATTTCATTATAATTTATCTGGGAGTCGGAGAAACTTCTGTAAGATATATTTTCCTAATGGGAGATGGGTTTAAACAAAGGACCCAAGAAAAAGATGTAATATTTCGTTTTAGTATTCAACTGACTTTACTTCCCCTCCTAGAAACTAAAATATATTACAGGGTACTGAGAATGAAGTGAGGTACATGTTTGAACAATGTACATGTACAAAAAAATATCTATGTAACAAAGATCAGCCTTGATTCTAACATGGTTAAGAAATTAACTAGAAAATTAAATGTAGTAAAAACTAAAATGTAATATCACTTGGCTAAATCTGATAACTTGTGTATCACAAAGAAAATAAACAAACTTGAACAATATAAAAAATTACAAGTACCGTGCATGTTGAATTACTTTCAATACAATAATGGTATAGACATAATAAGTATAAACATTCACAGCAAAGTTAATAATAAATAAATGTAAAAACTGTCTTTAATCTTTTTTATCATAGATTTAAAATCTCCTTTGATGAGATAATGGTTATTTTATTTTATTATCAAAAACTGTTTTATTAACACTGATGTCAGCCATTTGAATCCTAAAATTGAATGAAACTAAAGGCTTGTATGCCACTTTTTATCAAACTTAACAGAAATTTTTAATTATGCTTGATTAAAGAACTCTAAAACTTTACATAGAATATAAGCTGTATTACAATTGTATGTTTTGCTTATTTTACTATGTTTGTAAAAATACAGATTTAAAATACAGTTAAGTTCTATATAACAGAAGGACTAAAAAAATCTTAGTATGCACAGATTTCAACAGCAAAGGAAGTAATGCTGCTTAGATGGCAATTACTTTATTTGGTAATTACTTTATCAGGTAATATATGATAGATTAGAAATACGCACATATCATATGGATGTCAACGTGATGCAATGTTGGAAAAGGCAAGAAATTAACTTGACGTAGGTTTTCCCAAGTGCTTTATATGGTCTTTTAAATGGTATTAAGCAAAAAATGAAATCTGTAATAAATTGGGTATGATGTGACTGGTAAATATTGATAACACTATGTGTCTACAATATAGATATTGTGTGAGACATACAATATATAATTCACATGTGTGAGCATTTAGCAGGGGCAGAAAAAATCCATTTCCCAGTAGTCTTTAACTATTAAAAATTAAAACAAGCAATCAAGTGACTGACTAACAACTGAAATCCAGTCAGATAACCAACTTTTAAAGTAAGGGTCTAATGTGTGTTTCTAATGATACAAAATCACTGAAATAATATTATAAATTAAAAATAGCAACTTGCTAACATTTGGACATAATCTGCAAGAAATTTAATGCTGAATTTTGAATAATTGAGTAATTGTTTTTTTAAATGTGAATAGCTTTAAAGGTTTTCAATTGGACAACCAGATGTTTTTGCCAGGCAACTAGATTTTTCATTTTGGTTGTCCAGTGGACAAGCATGCTTTTGGAAAAATTGTCTCTTTCAAGATGAACAGTAATTATAACTGATTACATGAAGAATATCTTGAATCAAGCACAACACCATGATACACATTGTAAGTTCATAAAATGAGTAAAACAATTTTTAAAAAAATGATCTTTTATGGATTTTCACCATTTTATCCTGTGATACATGGCTAACAAGTTTAACAATGACAAGTCAATTAGCAATGATAAAATCTGGGCCAAAGAATATTAAGACTTGCTCAGCCACATCATTAAAAACTGGGTGATCCATGTGGATAAAATAATGACCCATCTTATTCTTATAAGTGAAATACATATCATTTGTTAATGAACGACTTTTTATCGCTTATGTTTTACACATAAAATACTGACAGCAGTCTGTATAGTGTTACATGTGGTAAATTAAGCTGTCCAGCTATGACTACACCAAAACCAAATTCACACAAAAATATTGACAGTAGTCTATATATTGTTACATGTGGTAAATAAAGTTGCCCAGCTATGACTACCCCAAAACCAAATGAAGACATTAGTGAATGACTGTTAGCACTGGGATTCATGCTATTAACAGTTCATGAGGGATATTCCAAAACTAATTGCAGAGGTATATCAAAGATTTTTCAAGTTAGATTATTACATCTTAACTTTTCAATCTATCCATTTATTACATCTTAACTTTTCAATCTATCAAATTATTACATCTTAACTTTTCAATCTACTCTGTTCATTTGATGTTCAGTTTGTTACTGAATTCACACCATTAACAAACACAAAAGGAATATTCCAATATTACATGTTGGGTGGGGTCAGGAGGTAAATTTTGAGTGTGTGTGTGTGTGTGTGTGTGTGTGTGTGATTTGGATTTTTAACGTAGCTTTAACAATTTTTCAGTCATATCGCTATGATGTCTGCAGTGTGGCAGTTTATAGTGATATCTAGCACTGAGGCATCATGCCGCAGACATGTAGCATGATGACCCACCCAGTCACATTATCCTGACACCAGGCCGACCAGACCTAACGCTAACCTCTTAATGCTGAGCGCCAAGCGAGGCTGCTGTTAGTACCATTTTTGTAAGTCTTTGGTATGACTTGGCTAGGGATCAAACCCACGACCTCCTGCATCTGAGGCGGATACTCTAACCACTAGGCCACTGGAGCGGTTGGGTAAATTTTGAATTTTGAATATTAACACTTGAAAGTCTTGTTTATCAATTTATTGCAAACACCCATATTTCAATTTGTTTTACAAGTGCCTTCTTATCCCTCTCTAAGCATTTCTTCTGGAATAGCTCTAAACAATGCACACCTGGTTATAATGCTTTTCTATAGACATTTGTTATATGATAACATATAGTCCTTGAGACTTTACGAAATGTAATTGGAGTTTAAGCTCCATTGTTGCCTTACAAGACAAGGATAATTTCCCACTAAATGTTTGAAAACAATTAGGGATATTCTATTTTTAAATATATAGGAAGGGAAAGATTTCACTACTCATCTGGTTTTAATTGAACTGGTTGCTCATTTTAGTTGAACTGGATTGGTTAATGGCAAAGATTTAACTACTCTTTCAGTTTTAATTGGACTGGTTATTCATCCATGTATAACTGGACTGGTTACTCATCCAGGTTTAACTGGACTGGTTACTCATCCAGGTTTAACTGGGCTGGTTAATGGCAAAGAGTCAACTACTCATCCAGTTTTAATTTGACTGATTAACATAGAGCACAAAGAATAAACTTGATTACTGCAATCACCCATATGCAACTGACTAAAAGCCTTCAATATCTCTTACCAAAATTATATATAACTGAACCAAGTTTATATGCAAGTGAACTAAAATCCTTCAACACCCCAATATAAAATATATATGAAACTGAACTAAAATCCTTCAATAGCCCTTACCAAATTTATATTTAAGTGAACTAAAATCCTTCAGTAGCCTTACCAAATTGATATGCAACTGAATTAAGATCCTTCAATAGTCCAATACCAAATTTATGTGTAAGTAAATAAAAAGCCTTCAACAGCCCAATACCAAATTTATATGTAATTGAACTAAAAGCCTTCAATAGCCCAATACCAAATTTATATGTAACTGAACTAAAAGCCTTCAGTAACCCTTACCGAAAATGTATATAAATGAACTGAATAACTCCAATAGCCAAATACCAAATTTACAAGTAACTGGACTAACAGCCTTCAATAGCCCTTACCCAATTTATATCTAAGTGAACCAAATGCCTTCAACCATGGATCCTTCAATAGCCCTTATCAAATTTGTATGTAAGCAAACTAAAATCCTTCAATACCAAATTTATATGCAAATCTTTAGAGAAATGAGACAGACAGCTCTTCAAAAGCCCATACCAAATTTATATAGAAATGTTCAGTAAAATGAGAGCAGACAGCTGCAGTGATAAACTAATAATCCCTGATAAAAGTTAATAAACTTGAGTAAGACAGAACTAGCATAATCAGTATTAATATTACTGAACTTTCAAATGAAATACATGTTTATGAGTAAGACAGACTTACAACAAAATTGAAGAAACAAACTAATTCCAGATCTATCTATTAAGATATACTCATTTCGTTTGGGAGATTATTGCATATAATAATAATAATAATAATAATAATAATAACTATTAAAATGAGGCAAAGATGATACCCTGGTTGAAAATAATGGTTCTCTTTTTGAAGCTTTGTTAAATATCTATTCCTGCAGCATATCAAAAATCCTACCATAGGGTTGGAAACAAAATCTAGTCCTGTAGATATATGCAGGGTGTTAACTCATAAAATTAAATTCCCTTACCAACAAGAGCACATTTGGTGTAGCCAACAGTATACAGAATGGAATACAGGAAAATGCCAAAGTCGCTCAAGCCTGAAAATTAGATCAAAGTTACCTACTTTTTGGTATGGCTGAATTACTCTTTTTGAGATATATGGTCAAAGATTATGAAGGTGTAATTAACAGATAGCTGAAATAAAGACATTTGTACATCAATACAAGGTCACAGTGACCTAGTTTCAGCATGACTGAGTACCCTCTGTGAGAAGCCTGCACATGTCAAATTTTATGAATATAAGTATAAAAACACAAAAGATATTGAAGATGAAACATATGGGTAGCTGAAAAACAAGCATAAAAATTAGGTCCATGTTTTTATATCACAAGATTACTCACCCTGTTAAGCATCCAAATTACAATCTTTCAAACACAAATTAGATAGGGTCAAGATATTGAGGATGTAATGAACAGATGGCTGAACCCAAAAACTCAATTCACACATGAATATATCATGCTAACTTATTGTTTGTATGGTTCACTACCTAACTTAAATGCATATACAGACCAATTTTCATGAATATATGTTAAATATGGTTGAAATTAAAGAGGGTGTAATGAATGGACTGCTGAAAATTTGAAAGTCATTCAAGCATAAACATTCAGTCACAGTGACCTAGTTTGGGTATGCTGTTGTAATGTTACCTTCTTTGAGATTCAATCAAATAAAATACAGAGCAGCAAGTGGGTAGCTGAAAATACAAGTCATTCAGGTATGAAAAGTGGGTCACAATTACCTAGTTTCACATGTCCAAGTTACCATCATTGATTTGTATCCACATATAAATTTTCATAGGCACATGTAGAATAGAGTCCATAATATTCATGGTGTAATCAACCAACAGGTTAAAATACAAAAGTCACAACATGTTGTGGTTAAGTTACTTTTACTGAGATGTATCTACATATCAGTTTTCATAAGTGTATGTAAAATAGGGTCCAAAATGTTAAGGGTGCAATGAATTTAACAACTGAAAATAAAATGTCACAAAAGCATGCAAGTAGATCATAGTGACCTAGTTTTGTATGGATGCATTACTTTTCATAACTGTTGGTTAAATAGATTATGAGATACTGAGGACATAACAAAAAAACCCACATGAAAAACATACAAAATGTTATCTCCTCTCCCAACTTTGCTGATGAGATCAAAATATCTGTACTATCACAAACCTGAACTAAATGTGGCTTTCCAATTTTCTATATAAAGAGAGCTATGCCATATGAAATGTGCTTCAGTTCTGTCACAGCACTAAATGGTAGCTAGAATAGGAACATTCTATCTAAACTATGTGTATCTGAATGATCAGTCGTTCATGTCAACTTGAAGCATTTTCTTTTCTTTAACCCTGTCCCACTTGTTCTGTGTGAATATGATCAACATCCTGCAATGTGACTGGTGACATGCAGCCATTTTCTGAAACCTCTGATTGCTGTTGGTTGTCCTTGTCATGAGGTTTTGATGCATCTGTCTCATCATCAATCTCCAGTGCCAGAATTTGTTCTATGGACATTTTGGCACAGCTTCCTCCTCGTCTCAGCTTAACTTTATTGGCAATCTTTTCCCAGTGGGCGCAATTCTCCTTTACTGCTCTGCTGACTGGTTCTGCAGCTGGGAAGAGATCTGACAACAAGCTGCAAAAAGAAAAATTAATTAGATTGATTGATTGGTGTTTCATGGCATGCCAAAGTAAGAAAGGTTATACTGTGCTGGGAAAATCTGAATATTTGACTACACTGGGACACACCATCAGATGAAAAGGTTATTGTGCTGGGGAAATCTGAAAAAAGTGCCTGCATTTGAATACACCATGGTGGTAATTGTGTTGCTGCTATTTGTGCCAAGTGGCTTGCACTGGGACACACCATGTAAGTTCAACCAGCCTTGTCTGGACAGGATAAGAACCTGCACCTGACTGGTCAATGACCTTGGATACACAACACTTACACAATGGATCCCACTTGTATATTAAATTTTAGTTATATTAAAGGTTCACAAATCTGCTAAATAAAAAGTGTTCATGACACAAAACTTATGATTTGCTCATTTGGAATAAACATATTGTAAAACTAGGATCCTATTTATGAAAATAAGCTTACAAATTTCGTCTTGAAATTTATGAACAAAAATGTCATGATTGCAGGGATGATACCAGGTTTCTAATTCTGTGAATACAATAGCCTCAGCCTCAAAATGTGTACTTTCTGACCTTTGAAAGCTTCCAAAGTATTGAAGTTCAGCATATATTATATTTATTATCAGGATGCAAACTTAGACAGTCATGACATGTCTAAAATGAGGATGCCAGATAAATAGACAATCATGATATAAAATTTCTAAAAATATGTATTAAAATATATATATATACATACATCCTACCATCATGAAATAACTCTTGAAGATACAAAAATTAAGAAAAAGAAATACTTAACTTGCAATTAATGTTTAAGAGCTTTTCCAAAAATACCTGAAAAGATATCCCCCACCCCCTCCATACTGCTTATGCCATAGTTCATTCTGAACAGCATCACGGATGGTATCAGCATCTGTAGCTCAGTGAATTTCAGTCCTAAAATGTAGCTAAAAGCAGCTAATTCATTTCATGCAAAAAGTATTTCTACACTGTTCAAATCAACATTGACTGTAAAACATCTCATTAAATACATGCTAAAATAGGGTGGTCTGTTGACATCAAAATCTTTGTTGCTGGCATGACCTGTGGAAGAGTCAATAAGTTTATTAAGGAGTGATCAGCTTTCCTATTTAGCTATATTCAGCCATAATGTAGTTGCTTCCCTTTGATTTCTTTGCAATATCAAAAATTGACTCTTCCATGACTCAGGACGAACATGGTGGCTTGCATGTACACAAACCAGTCTTGTTTAGCACATATCAAATGAATGGTATTGCAATGTATGTCAACATGACTTATGTTTTAATCATTCTTACACATATCAAATGAATGGTATTGCACTGTACGTCAACGTGACTTATGTTTTAATCATTCTTACACATACTAAATGAATGGTATTGCACTGTATGTCAACATGACTTATGTTTTAATCATTCTTACACGTATCAAATGAATGGTATTGCACTGTTTGTCAACATGAATTATGTTTTAATCATTCCTACATGTAACAAGTTCTGTAATTGTAGCTACATTCTGAGAATACGAGATGAAAATTCAATGAGAAACATGTGGTTGCGATGCTCTGTGGAATGAACTATAGAACCCTATGATAAATAAGGCAAACACACAAAAAGGCATACGTACCCCAAGGTAAATGACAGTAAACACACAATGAAGGCATATGTAACTTATAAGAAACTAGTCTAAACGCACAATAAAGGCATTTGTATCCTATGGTAAATGAGACCTAACCCACAATAAAGGCATTTGTATCCTATGGTAACGAGACCTAACCCACAATAAAGGCATTTGTACCTTATGGTAGATGAGACCTAACCCACAATAAAGGCATTTGTATCCTATGGCAAATGAGAGTAAACCCACAATAAAGGCATATGTACCCTATGGCAAATGACACTAAACCCACAATAAAGGCATATGTACCCTATGGCAAATCAGAGTAAACCCACAATAAAGGCATATGTACCCTATGGCAAATGACACTAAACCCACAATAAAGGAATTTGTTCCCTACAGTAAACAAGACCAAACCCACATAAAGGCATTTGTACCCTATGGTAAATGAAAGTAAACCCACAATAAAGGCATTTGTATCCTATGGAAAATGAGACTATAATCACTAGTCTATTATGCTGATATAGTTTCACTATGATATCTTTAATGATTTTGGGGTTTTGCTTTGAAACGCAAATGAACAGACAAATGATAAAAAAATGTTAAACATAATAATTAAGCATTGTGACTATACCTCTAGTCAAATAAATGTAACAAATTTCAGATACTGTATATGGTTTTTCAGGTGCAAATTCCTGATGGATGGAAGTAAAGATAAATGGACAAAATATATAAAATAATGAAACTGATGAATTATATGTATCAAAAGGCAACTAAACCAAAGTTTTACCACTTATTGGTGTGCTGCCTGTACACCTTAATGATGAATTTTGATGCTATTATGTAATTCTGTATACTATTAGCCAAGGTGCCACATAAGGAATTTAACTAAAATAACTGGAATATAATGCTGACCTATTTCACAGTTTCCACTGTTTCTTCTCTGTTTAAAAAGTCCATATATCATATATATTATACATCAAAACAAATGGCAAAAATTAATGTTCAACCTGAAACAAAGTTTTCCTGATAATGAACAGTTGCAGCATCACTAAACAGGTGAAAAATAGGTAGCCCCCCCCCCCCTGGCTGAACCTAATTTTTCTGCTTTAGATGCAAACAGAATACTAATTTTATTGTCTGTTTGAAACATAGTTGGTTCATTCCTGATGCAAGGAAGCCGACATGGTACTTATGGATATTGCACACACAGCAACCATAAACAGTTTCATGATAAACTTTCCTCTGAATTTACATCTCTTCTTTAGCCCAGGTAAGTATCCACATAATGCTGCTGATTAGACAGCTCAAGCATCTTTCTGGAATCACCATTTTCCCTCACAGTTTTCTTTTGCAAAAGTTGCCAGTCAGATCTCTTCCAAGTTCCAGAATAAAGTTAGCATGATTGTTTTTGCCAGTCCAGATGATATTGAGACATGACCGTACCACTTCAGTTTGCGCTTTTTTACAGTGGTCAAGAGGTCTTCATAGGATCCAATGGCTCACTGGATCCTGTTGTGGACTTATTCGTTGGTTACATGGTCAATGTATGAGATGCCCAAGATCTTGCGGTAGCATCTCATTTCAAAGGTTTGAATCCTTCTCTGTAGATCTGATGTGAGCGTCCATGTTTCACCAGCATACAGAAAGATAGATATGACAATCGAGCGCATCAGCCTTATTTTGGAACCAAAAGCAATGTTGGTATCTTTCCATATTGGTCTCAACCTTGTTATTGCTGCTGTTGTCTGGGCAATCCTGCAAAGTAGTTCTGGTTTGGAGCCCTCGTCTGTGATAATTGATCCCAAGTACTTAAAGCTTGTGACTCTTTCCAGCTTCTGTCCACTGACCTTTATTTCTGCACTGATACCATTGGTGTTGTTTGTCATCAGTTTGGTTTTCTCGGCACTAATCTCCATACCGTATGCTGTGGAGGTTGTGTCAAGGCATTCAACCAAGTCAGCCAGTTCTTTTCATCTCCTGCTAAACCATCAATATCATCTGCGAAGCAAAGGTTTGTGATTGTTCTTCCTCCGATGCTGACAGTGCCCTTGTGGTCATGCAAGGCATCCTCCATGATCCTTTCCAAGAAATTGTTGAAGAGTGTAGGTGACAGTATACATCCCTGTCCAACTCCAACTGTTGTTCAAAGCCAATCTCCTCTGCTGCCATTGATGAGGACAGCACTGGTGGCTTTGTCATAGAGGTGCTCAACAACCTGCACCAGGTTTGAGCTGATGTTGTACTTCCTCATAGTTGCCCATAAGGCTGCATGCCATACCCTATCAAAGGTTTAATAGAAAAACCCTGCATTATCTCTGCTTTTTAAAGTGGAAATATGTTGTTCTAATAAAAGACAGATACTAATATATCCTGTCACAACTACCATTATCAACTTTTTATACTCACTTATAGGTTCAGTCCAGCTGCAAACAACATTGTCCCTGATCTGCCATCCGTTTTCTGCTGGCATATCAGGGTCTATGTTTTCTGCTCTACTAATTATTCCTAATAAACCATATGGATCCAGATCTGCTGGTGTATTATGTGATGACATATCTAGGTCTGTGCAGTATGCAGCTGGACTTGTAAGCAAGTATGTATGGTACATTCATGACCCCATACAGGATGATGATATCAATGTTTAAACCCTGCGGACACAACGATTATACAAAGGCTAAATTTGATCCTAGTTTCATTCATTCATATAAAATCAAGGAATTTTATTGTATCTCAGATAAACATTATCAGAAACCATGCGATGAACTGTTTACAGTTCGGATTAAAGTACAAGTAATCATCACTAACTTGTAGACTGGGGCTGCTATGTGTTGCAGAAAGCTAATCTGAAGGTCTGGGATTTTGGCTCGTTCTCTGTCCATCATTTCTATAGGCTCCTTGCCAATGGCCTTTTCCAGATCTCCTTGTGAGAAAAACTCCTTGTATACCAAAGCCTGAAGAAAACAATTCTCATACATACAATGCATAACTTCAACTTATTATCTCATAATATACTTATAAAAATTTATCTAAAACTGTTTATTATGTAAATCATATAATTATCGGGAAGATACAAGTTATGCAAATTTGGCAAAAAACATCTGGGCATGTCAAGTTTTTCTACAGGGAGATGATATTAGAAAAAAAAGATGGCTGCTTAAAATGGCAAACTTCCTGTTTTTCAATATAAATTGCAATATAACTGGATAAAAGGGGTTCAATAGCTAAGCCCCACACCCATAATCTGCTGAACCTCAATTTGCAAAAAATATTTTTTTCTTAATAAAGACTATGATACCAAACTGATACCAAACTATGATATAAAACTGTACATACTGATTTAATTAATAAAGACTATGGTACTGGATTGCAAATACTGATTTAATTAATAAAGACTATGGTACTGGATTGTACATACTGATTTAATTAATAAAGACTATGGTATAGGATTGTACATACTGATTTAATTGATAAAGACCATAATAGCAAACTGTACAAACTGATTTAATTAATAAAGACTATGATACCAAATTGTACAAACTGATTTAATTAACAAAGACTTACGGATTCAAATAAAAAGGACTATGATACTGGATTGTACATACCGATTAATTTAATAATTCAAACATGTTCATCCAAAAGATATGATAGATTTACTTAACTTGCAAAAATGTAATTACATTAGAAAATATTGACAGTAACTGAATGACAAGTGGTATGAACATCTTGACTAAAATCATGGATAATTGTATTGGAATGACCTATTGATAATTACCCCCATAAACTACCTCAACACAGGAACTAAAATCAAGTATAATAAATTAAGTAGAAATAAAAATGTAACCATGGAAGCCATTATCCCAAGAGCATTATAATTTGAAATACTTTATTTCTGTGGGTATCAGATTTCATGGCTGGGTGAAAAGTACATTACCATGGGTACCTAATTTTGTGGATCTATCATTTACATAAGAGAAACAAAATTACTGAGATGAATATACCTATGTCTCTGTAAATGATTTATATCAATATTCATTTTCACTCATCTGGGAACAAACAAATGTAATCCATACAGCAGTAATTAAGTTGACTGATTCAGTTATTCATGGCTAACATCTGGTTTAAAAGTAGAGATCTTCAGGAAAATGCCTACTTCTTTTCCACATGTCCAGAGTTAACACATTTAATAGCACTATTGTAATGTCAAGTAATGAGGTTGTCGTGGTCTTAAAGACTGCTATCAAAGAATAAAGTTCTCAACATTATGGATTGGTGCCTGAACAATGCCAATGGTTGTGAACCTGTTGTGTTCAAAACAATCCTGCCAAAAATCACCCTATGGGAACCACTTATTGCCAGGTGACCAAGATGTTGTGGTCCATGATTGGAAGTTTCAAGTATGCTGGCATTCTTACTATTGTGATGGCTGGTGCTGCAGGAATTCTTACAAAATAAGCAAAATATAAACTGCAAAGATATGGACAATGGAGATGTACATTGAGATTAGATGACCTGAAAATGTCTACCCTTAAGCTAATTCACACTAAGTGGCTTTGACCTGAAAATGTCTACCGTTAAGCTAATTCACGCTAAGTGGCTTTGACCTGAAAATGTCTACCGTTAAGCTAATTCACGCTAAGTGGCTTTGACCTGAAAATGTCTACCGTTAAGCTAACTCACACTAAGTGACTTTGACCTGAAAATGTCTACCGTTAAGCTAATTCACGTTAAGTGGCTTTGACCTGAAAATGTCTATCATTAAGCAAATTCACGCTAAGTGGCTTATTTGCACACAGGACAAAGTAGCACTTCAGAGATCTGACTGAAATGGACTTTGAGAAAGCAGAACAAATCTGCTGATTGTTTATTTAATAGCTGCTATGTGCAAAAATGTATATATAAATAGGAATACCGTATTTACAATATATTTTGGGACACCATAAATTAACTTTTAAAGTAATTTTTTGTGCACTGTATATTCTGGAACACACAGTTTTTTCAAGTTGTAAGCTGTGGGATACCTTTTAAATCATTCAAAAATTATGTGACAGAAAATGCACTCAAACTTAAATTTCATTTGTAAAAAATATTAAACTGTACTTTAGAAAAAACTCTTTAATCCAGTGCAACATCACCTCATCAACCCAACCCTTCTCCTACACGTGTATGATCTTTGCTGCATGAATACTTTTTAGCTCCCTCATGCTGTCAAACATTATCACTGGAGGAAATACATCTCCTGCTGCATAAACTATAAGGACTAAAATTAGATTTTTAAAAATATGCACCAGTTGTGCAAATTCTCACATTTTTAATGCCACTTCTTAACAAGAGTCCATGCCAGAATGAGATCAAAGTACACTGGAGTTACCTCCATGTTAACTATCATATTGTTGGTGAAATCATCTTCTCTTTTCTGGCCTTCACGAATTCATCATCAGATTTTATTTTTCTACGCCAAATCTTCTAGGAAACACTGGGTCATCGATGTGTATGCATAAAGCACTAGCTTGTGTTGCTTTAAAAACTGTTTCATTGTTTCAATTTATTTTCAAACTTCCAGTGAATACCTGTGTGTGTGTGTGTGTGTGTGTGTATATATATGTATGTATATAAAAACCAAACTTAAAAGAATCCAAAGTTGTCTTCTGGTGTGGCTTGCTCTGTAATAAAGTAACCTTTGTATTTGATATCCTGCCTGTAAGTTCAAACAATGAGTATACTGCTTGCTACCAGTTGTGTTTATTCAACACCCCGTCTTCTATCTGCTTGGCGTCTGTAGTCGTAATTGATGCAAATGGGCACTGATGTCTGCAGGGTAAATAGTATACACAAACACAACAATAACTTGTTTTCTTGAAACCCATACTAGCGAAAAGATTGTCATTTGCACTCACAATGAATGTATTTTCGATAACGATTTTTATTTGCAAGATAGGGCCTACTGTCATACAATTAACCTGGATATAATACAGTCTTTGTTATTTTCCATCTTACACTGGGGCAGTGGGCAGGGGCGAATTTTGGCTTGGTAGATAATTTGTTGTGACATTAATTTCATGGTCTAGCTCACGCACAAAAATTTGAACCCAAGGAATTTGAGAGTGCTTTCAGATCAACATTGGGAATTACAACAAGGGATCCTTGACCATATTGACATTACAACAGGGGTAATGGCATAATGAATAACTTTAGACAGAGAGTGGATAATTCAGTATGGGGTATTATAACAGGGGTAATGGCATAATGAATAACTTTAGACAGAGAGTGGATCATTCAGTATGGGGCATTATAACAGGGGTAATGGCATAATGAATAACTTTAGACAGAGAGTGGATCATTCAGTATGGGGCATTATAACGGGTAATGGCATAATGAATAACTTTAGACAGAGAGTGGATCATTCAGTATGGGGCATTATAACAGGGGTAGTGGCATAATGAATAACTTTAGAGAGTGGAATCCTTTAGTAAGGAGCATTATAACGGGTAGTGGCATGAAGAATAACTTCACAGAGTGGAATCCTTCATTACGGGGCATTATAATAAAGGTAGTGGCATAATGGATAACTTCAGAGAGTGGAATTCTTCAGTACAGGGGCATTATAACAGGGGTAGTGGCATAATGAAGAATGTTACAGTGTGTAGTCCATGAATGTACAAGCATTTTACCAATATATGAAAGGCCACTTTGATGTATAAAGAGTCCAGACAAGCCTTTCCTGTCCACCCAAAGCAATATTCATCACCAACGAGATGCTGACTGCACAGTAATCCAAATTTAAGGTCTGTTAGAAGTAAAAATTACATTAAAGTGAAAGAAAAAATTGTTTAAATAAAAGCTTTCAATTGTTGATCCACTGGTATGAAAATTCTTCCTAACGACATAAGACAGGCTCTTGGCATATCTTCTTTGCATAATCAGTGTCTTAAAAGGATGAAATCTCAAGGTTCTATAAATACCTCCTACTTTTCTCTGCCAGAGATAAATTTTTCAACACAATATGATATTTTATTTATTAATACGTACTCTCTTAAGCTTATGTATGTGATATGAGCTTGAAACATTGTTTGATTTTCAGAACTGAATTCTTTATTGTTAAGCCTAATTGTTGTCATACTATGCTGTACATAGTGTATTTACTGAACACAACAGAAGGCCTCATGATAGATTAGTTCCTCTAACTGACCAAGCTACTCTCAAAATAATTTGTTACTGCCACACATAAATTATGGCATTATGACAGTAGTACTTCATAATAAAGAACTTCATAGTATGGAATCCTTCACTACAGGGGCATTATAACAATGAAAATCTTATAGTGTGGAATCCTTCACTACAGGGGCATTATAACAATGAAAATCTTTATAGTGTGGAATCCTTCACTACAGGGGCATTATAACAATGAAAATCTTTATAGTGTGGAATCCTTCACCACAGGGGCATTATAACAATGAAAATCTTTATAGTGTGGAATCCTTCACTACAGGGGCATTATAACAATGAAAATCTTTATAGTGTGGAATCCCTCGCTGTACAAGTATTATAATGGGTGAATCCATGACCATAGAGGCATTACAACAGGGGGTGTATCCACGACCATAGGGGCATTATACCAGGGGTGTATGCGTAACAATAACGGCATTTTAACAGGGATTTATCCACGACCATAGGGGCAATATACCAGGGGTGTATGCATGACAATAAGGGCATTTTAACAGGGGTGTATCCACGACCAAAGCGGTTATATACCAGGGTTGTATGCATGACAGTAAGGGCATTTTAACAGGGGTGTATCCATGACCATAGGGGCAATATACCAGGGGTGTATGCATGACAATAAGGGCATTTTAACAGGGGTGTATCCACGACGATAGGGGCAATATACTAGGGGTGTATGCATGACAATAAGGGCATTTTAAAAGGGGCATATCCATGACCATAGAGGCCTTATAACAGGGATGTATCCATGCCGGGGGCATTACAAAAGGGGTGTGACTACAGTGTAATTACAACGGGGATGTACCTACAACTATAGTGGCATTATAAGAAGGGTATCTCCATAACTATAATGGCATTATAAGAAAGGTTGGATACACAACTATATTGGCATTATAGAAAAAATGTACCATGACATACGAGAATTTTACAGTTTTGAATCCCTGCATTATAACAGGTTATATCCGTGATCATAGAAATATTATAACAGAGTTAGTGCCATAATAGGAAACTTTAGGTGCGGAATCCTGATGAGCATTATTTCAGTATTAATTGCACAATACAGAACTTGTGTGGAATCCATGACAACAAGGCATTATAAAAGGAATAGTGGGAAGATGAAGAGCTTTATATAGTGGAATCCATGACAACAAGGCATTATAAAAGGAATAGTGGGAAGATGAAGAGCTTTATACATTAGAATCCATGACAACAAGGCATTATAAAAGGAACAGTGGGAAGATGAAGAGCTTTATGAAGTAGAATCCATGACAACAAGGCATTATAAAAGGAGCAGTGGGAAGATGAAGAGCTTTATGCAGTAGAATCTATGACAACAAGGCATTATAAAAGGAACAGTGGGAAGATGAAGAGCTTTATGCAGTAGAATCCATGACAACAAGGCATTATAAAAGGAATAGTGGGAAGATGAAGAGCTTTATACATTAGAATCCATGACAACAAGGCATTATAAAAGGAACAGTGGGAAGATGAAGAGCTTTATGCATTAGAATCCATGACAACAAGGCATTATAAAAGGAACAGTGGGAAGATGAAGAGCTTTATACAGTAGAATCCATGACAACAAGGCATTATAAAAGAAAGAGTGGGAAGATGAAGAGCTTTATAAAGTAGAATCCATGACAACAAGGCATTATAAAAGGAACAGTGGGAAGATGAAGAGCTTTATGCATTAGAATCCATGACAACAAGGCATTATAAAAGGAGCAGTGGGAAGATGAAGAGCTTTATGCAGTAGAATCCATGACAACAAGGCATTATAAAAGGAACAGTGGGAAGATGAAGAGCTTTATGCAGTAGAATCCATGACAACAAGGCATTATAAAAGGAACAGTGGGAAGATGAAGAGCTTTATACATTAGAATCCATGACAACAAGGCATTATAAAAGGAACAGTGGGAAGATGAAGAGCTTTATGCATTAGAATCCATGACAACAAGGCATTATAAAAGGAACAGTGGGAAGATGAAGAGCTTTATGCATTAGAATCCATGACAACAAGGCATTATAAAAGGAACAGTGGGAAGATGAAGAGCTTTATACAGTAGAATCCATGACAACAAGGCATTATAAAAGAAAGAGTGGGAAGATGAAGAGCTTTATAAAGTAGAATCCATGACAACAAGGCATTATAAAAGGAACAGTGGGAAGATGAAGAGCTTTATGCATTAGAATCCATGACAACAAGGCATTATAAAAGGAGCAGTGGGAAGATGAAGAGCTTTATGCAGTAGAATCCATGACAACAAGGCATTATAAAAGGAATAGTGGGAAGATGAAGAGCTTTATACAGTAGAATCCATGACAACAAGGCATTATAAAAGGAATAGTGGGAAGATGAAGAGCTTTATACAGTAGAATCCATGACAACAAGGCATTATAAAAGGAACAGTGGGAAGATGAAGAGCTTTATAAAGTAGAATCCATGACAACAAGGCATTATAAAAGGAATAGTGGGAAGATGAAGAGCTTTATACAGTAGAATCCATGACAACAAGGCATTATAAAAGGAACAGTGGGAAGATGAAGAGCTTTATAAAGTAGAATCCATGACAACAAGGCATTATAAAAGGAATAGTGGGAAGATGAAGAGCTTTATAAAGTAGAATCCATGACAACATTAGTATCATAAAAGAGGCAGTTCTGCGAAGAAGACTGTTATATCATGGAATGCTTCTCCACAGGTCCAGTACTTCAGAGCTAGTGGCTGAGTGAAGAACTTTATTGTGTGGAATCCAGAACAACAGGTGCATCATAACATAGTGTGTACTAGTTATTTTTAATGGTATATCAGCATCACTGGTATAAATTTGAAAGTCTTCTGGTCCAGGATGCTTTCTTTCAAATTTGTTTGCAAAGAGTTAGAGAAGTAATTTGACTGCAGCAATTACTTAATATCCTGCCACTATTGTGTAGCTAATCTATCTGCATGCTGAAAGCTCACCATCTGCTGGATGTGAATACATCCTCCCACAAAATGTAGAAAAGTCAATATGGTCTTTTGCACACCACTCTGTATGTGGTCATGCGCAGAAGGTAGCTATCACCTCTCTTTCTTTTTTATGGAAGCCATACTGTGTAGACATCTGCCAAAACTATCACCAGAGATATTATGGCTGTAGAACTTGCCACAAATAAGCAATCTTCTTCTGCAGTTATTAAGTAGTCTTGGTGTTACAAATGTCTTTTCCATTTTACAAGAAACTGTATTGTAGCGTTTTCAACTTTATAACTTAATTCTTTAAAGGGTCTCTGAGGCTACCTCATGTTCCATCTTTTAGGAAGACACAGGTTCCTTACATACATATACAACACTATGGTATGGGTAAGTCCTTGTGTTCTAAGGAAAATAACAATAGGCTCTGCTTAACAATGAGGACATCGTTTCCTCTATATTCAATTTCATGTTGTATATGTTTCTGTGTGCCCAAATTACGAGTTGACATTGCATATGTATTGGTATGGTGCTTTAATAAACAAAGTTCACACTGTCAAGTGAATTATCTTATTTTTCAACAGGAAAAACTACAAATGATTTCCATGAGGTCAACACTGTTGTTTACTTCATGCATACAGTGTTCTTGGTGCATGCACAGGTGTGTAAGCAGTATAACACTGCATACATCCTGAGTTTGGCAGCAAAATCACAGTGTTCTTAGTGCATACATAAGGGTGTATGCAGTATGACATTGCATACAACCAGGTGAGTTTCAAGGCAACAACAAGTGATTTCACATGAGATTAATTATTTCTTTGTTCCTGGAAATTGTCAGAACAGTCTGTGGGACAGTATGGCCACAAAAAGGGCCCTTGGATACTAACACAGACTGCAGAACTGCTCAAAGTGCACATGGAAAAATTGTTGCATTCTTTGCAAAATATGGTCTTCCAGCACCTGGAATCAAGTTGATTTCAGACATCAATATAAAGGACGGAAGAACATTCCCTCCCCTTCTTCTTCAGAATGTTCTGGAATCTCTTACAGGTCTCGCATGTTGGGACATCTTAGGTGGCAGTTGCAGACCCTCCAGAAGGAGGATCTAGATGTTCAAGAAGTCTATCGACTCCACCCTGTAGGGAGATGGTGAACACTTCTCATATCTCTGTGCACATGCTCCTCCTGTTATGCAGGTAGAGCTCTGTGAGAGTCTGTTACATCCTCCCGTTAGGGAGGTAGGGTACCGCAATTTTGTATTGTGCCCTCCCTTGAAGGAGGTGGAGCACAGCTGACGACTTGAAAAAAAATGTGTTCCCTTTAGACAGGATGAGTACCATATCAGTGGGTTGCTCCCTCCCATCAGGTAGGTAGAGCACCACAATATTCATCATGCTTCTGGCAATCTGTTGCCCCCTTCTGTTTGGGAGGCAAAACACTTCACCCATGATGCACACAGTGATAAATCAGTTGAAGATGAGGTATTCTCCATCTTTCCCTCATCAGCCTCATGGTATGGGGACATGGCAAGGACTGAGCTTCCCCTCCCCCTCTTCTACCATACCACCCTGAGCAGGATTTGCAATCCATACACAGGACTCAGGCTAGGGACAGGACTGCATTGGTGTTCCCCCCTCCCCAATTATACTCATGAACCCTTATGGGATGTGGGGCCTTCCACCTCAGGGCCCTTGGTCCATTATACAACCATGGGCGAATGGACCTTGCTCTCACAGTCAAAATGATGCTGCGGCTCATGCCCCACCATCACCTCCTCATCAGGTGGCTCCTCTTGGAAGTCTAAAAGTGTTACATCATCTAGGGTAGGCAGACATTCTCGTCTCTACTCTTTAACTCATGATGAACAAAGGGCCATTGTGCAGAGTGCTCCTATACCACCTCCATCAAGGGACAAAGTGATGCTCAGCCCCTCTCCAATGCTGAGCGTCCATGACTATGAAGATGACAATGCACTCTCCACCCTCACTAATTCCATCGAGTATGAGACAGAAGCTGCAGTAATGACAACTTTTAGGCCCACCCCTTCATCTCAGATGGATGAGAAAAAATAGGTCTGGTCCTTTGATAAGGCGGTATAAGAGGTTTATTGACTGGGTACGTTAAAACCCCAAAGTGACCGATCAAACCTCCTCCTTTGAATGCTGATGCAGCCAAAGTGGGTATTTCTATGGGAGCCTGGGCACACCTTCCTATCAAAACAATTGATGCCATGGAGCAGAAAACTCCAGTTACTTGTAACCATAGGTTTACATGCCGACCTATTCTTAACATCTACCTTTAGTATACTGATAGAGGCCTCCTTGAAACCAGCCGAATTACAATGCAACTCATCGAAGGTCTTGCTTAATCACAGCAAAGACTTTCTAAGGGCTGCTCCTCTAGAAGTAGAGACCCTCTTTGGGGGTTACATTCCTAATGTAGCTTATCAGGACTTGCTGGATCACCAACATCGATCTTTTATCTCCACTCCTGGTCCATTGCAATCAACAAGAAAATGAGGTCAGGCAAATCACTTTCAGGGGCCATCTGCAAAGTTTTCAAGCAGGTGCAACTCCAGTTTCTAAACTCCTGCAAAACCACCTCCTCATTCATCCTGTCCTTCCTTTCCTATTGCGGGAAAGGTGGGGGCAGACAGCCCTATCAATTTAACACCTCTCCTGGCATGCATCCCCTTCCCAAATATCCCACTAGGTGCTTGCTTAAGCCTCTTCTCAGGGGCTTGGTCAAGCACTGCATACAATAGGTGGATCCTCTCCATCATAAACGAAGGTTATCAACTCCAGTTTCAGGAACAAGTCCCACTATCAAGGACCTCCATTTTCATTCCCCAGTCCAATCTGGTGAAATTAAGGAAAGAGTTGCACACCATTTTGGAGAAAGTGACAGTCAGGATGGTCTTGAATGATCAGTCTCCCTCCTACTCCCCAATCTTTTTGGTCCTAAAGAAAGATAGGAAATTTAAATCATAATCAATCTCTCCCCACTCAACCAGTTTCTCTTGAAGGAATCCTTCAATATGGAGACAACCCCCTCAATCTAGAATGATCCTCATCTGTTTGAATGGGCCATTTCCATCGACCTTCAGGATGCCTACTTGCACATCCCGATGTTTTCCTCCACACTGCAACTATCTCTGATTTTGTGTAGATCAGACAGTTTTTCAATTCTGGGTTCTGCCATTTGGAATCTCTTCTGTACCCAGAGTCTTCACCTGGATTACGGGAGTGGTAGTGTCCTACCTCTGAATACTGGAAATATCGATTCTCCAGTATTTCAACAACTGGCTGATTTACAATGTCCAAGTTCAGTCCCTTCAACAGTATCTGTTCCACTCTTGGTCCACTGTAACTCAATTGGGTCTCTTACCCAACCTCAAGAAGTCGGAACTTAATCCATCTCTGGAATTTGTTTATGTGGGGATGAACTTCCTCACATACCAAAACTTGGTCCGGGTTCCTCTGGATCAGGTATATTGAATCCTGGCTCTCCTAGATATTCTACAAGCAAAAACCATGTTATCTGCTTGACTTTAACTTTCCCTACTCAGAATCTTGAATGCCACTGCTGATTTGGTTCCTTTAGGATGTCTCCGTATGTGTCTTCTACAGTTCCTCCTTCTCACAAGGTAAAACCACACAGAGATTCTCTATCAACCATAATCCCTCTAGAACCAGTTTTTCACCACCATTTGTTTTGGTAGATGAATAGAGACAGATTCCTGGTGGGGATTCCCATGCATGCACCCAATCCCCACTTCTATCTGTTCGCCAATACGTCAGATTCTGGTTAGTGTGCTCATTTATAACCAGAAGGCATAATTCTCCATGGTTCTTTGACTCAGGCCGAATTGTCCCTCCACTTCAACAACCTAAAAATGAAAGCAGTATTTCAACATCCAAGGTCTATGATCCAGGTGATTTGTGCAGTATGAAACATATTGATCCTATATGCCCCTCTGTAACTGCCATTTCCTTTTGTTCCTTTTTAAGACAAAAAGATGTTCACTATCCACTATCAGGGACTATCAAGCCACCATCTCCAGCACACTTAAATTCTCTCAGGGCACGGAATTGGTTCAGATTCGTACCTAGCCAATCTTATTAAGTATTTTGAGCTCCAGAGACCTGTCTCGTGCCCTCTTATGCCCAGATGGAATCTTTCTTGCCTTATATAGTCATTAACCAAGCCCCATATGAACCACTGAGTGAAGATTCCTTTCAAAACCTCACACTGAAACTGTGTTCCTACTCGCTCTAGCTACTGCAAGACAAAGAAGTGAGATTCATGCCTTGTCTATTGGCACTAGCTGTCTCCAGTTTACAGTGTGTTGCACTATCCCATTAGAAAGGCTGAGCACTGCAACAGTGGGTTGCTCTATCCCTTTAGGGAGGTGGAGCACCACAACCACAGATTGCACTCTCCCAATATGGAGGTTGATCACTGCAACAGTGAGTTTCTCCCTCCTATTAGGAAGGTAAAAGTACTGCAACACATCTAATGTTTTTTTCTCTATGGGTCCCATTTTAATGGCACAACATTCTACAGAAGGACATCTCCCTCTATGGTGAATACAACTCAGTTTCTCTGTTTTTGATCAGTTTGACAAGATTATCAGCCTACCCAGCTAACTGACAAGTTCAGCTATGCAACATCAGCAGGATAAGTAATTGCTGCTACAAAATGTAGTTTTTCTGGGGTGTGTGTGTAAAACTAATTTTACTCATGCAATACTTGCCTGCCACTATAACCGAATGCCTTCCTCCCACCCTGCTCTGATGTCTTATGTAATCATCAACTGTGAAAAAGATGACAGGTAATATCTACCTTCTGCACATAACCAGGCAACATACAGTGTGGTGTGCAATACTAGCTTTTCTCCACTCTGTGGGAGGATGTATTCACACTGAATGGATGGCGAGCTTTCAGAATGAAAATAGATCAGCTACACAATATTGGCAAGGAAGTATTACATAATTAAAATTAGTTTTACCCCCCCTCCTTAACTACATTTTAAGTTGATCAATTTTTAATAATGTTGGAATATATGAAAGTATATGGGCATCAATGGTAAAACCTGAAAGGCCTTCATGCCAGGATGCTGTCTGCAGAGTTTCGTTGAAATTGCTTTAATGGTTTTTGAGAAAAGTTTAAACTTGCAACTATGCAAGGATGCATGAAAGACGATAGATGCTGGATCATAACATTAGCACATCTGGACTTACATCCAGGTACACTAAAAAATTAATATGTATTAAGTTACCAATCTTAGAAGTAAATGGCTAAGACAAATTTTCCAACTAAAATAAGTGAATGTTAAAATGTTTTGAAAATAGCCAGTCGAAACTAGAAGTACACAATTAAGCTGACATTCAAACAAATATGTACCATGAATAAATGTAAATTTTCTCTATAGTATTAGTTGTTACTTTATATGTTAGTACTTACAGCAATATGCTTTGTGTTTTCCCACTTTTTGGTCTGATCTGACAAATCACAGGCAGTCATCAGTAGGCACAGCAGGAGCTTGTGGCATTTGATACTGGATTTATCGTAACCCTCTACAACAGAAATAAGCGTTTATCATAACCCTCTACAGCAGATCTACAGTACATGCATTATGCTTTATGGATTGCCCAGGCAGAGGATCAAGTACTCACTATGAGTAGTGGAGTCCACTCAGCTTGGTGGATTTCCTCCAGTCTAGTGGAAATCCACTCAATCTAGTGGAAGTTGATAATGGATTTTACTGTAGCCATAATGAATGTTATGGAGTCCCTCACTGACTCTATTCTATTTGTTCCGCGAGTAAACACAGTAAACAAACACATGTAAGAAGCTCCTAACACCATAAACCTGACCATGGTAGGTGTCAATTTCATACCTTTATTTGTACAAACTATATAGTAGTAACATTTTTTGTGGCATGTATCAGTGGCTTAGCTAGAGGTTATAAATTTCTTGGATATCTTCCCACCCCTGTCCATAATGAAGCATACATCAGAAAAAATTGCTTAGCCACAACATACATCCCTGTAGATTGATTTTATATATATATATATATATATATATATATATATATATATCCATTAGCATGTAGAGAAGCAGAAATTTACATGATGTTCTGCATTAAGTGGTAACTCTGATATTCTATCTTAATAAATTATAAATGATATTTCAGAAAAGTGCTTAGGTACTGGTTATTAATTGTCAAAGTTTCCCTTTTATTTCCATGATATTTCCAGGACCCATTTTGAGGATATTATTGAAAGCAGTAATACTTTCAAAGCTCAAAAAGAAATTACAAATGAATGCCATACTATGGATATGTACAATTGAGAACACTAGAACATTATGACATGCTTGTCATAATTTTTTCCAGTTTATTCCACAAGAATAACATAGCACTGTATCTTAAAATAATAAAGATACAAGAGCTATTCTATAAACAGGTTTTTTAAGTACTTTTACCCTTAAACTTTGAAAATAAGTTTTGTTTATGAGAAAGTTGGACAGTTTTTTAAAATGCATGGACTTGTGTACACAGTATTGACTGTTGCACTCTATCAGTGGCCATTAATGTCACAAACAAAGTTATTTCAGTCGAAAAGTTTGTTTCTGTCCTAACATTTTTGTAATGAATCTACATACATCACCAGGCACTGGCTGAGTAGTGACATTTTTACTCTGAAGTCAGCTTCAATGCCTGTTATGGCCAACCACTGTCTGACGTTCTTACTCTATGTCAGCTGCTATGCCTGCTACTGTCAACCACAGTCGGTCAGGACTGTTCTTATGTTTGTGAAAAATAAATTTGGACTGAGAATATATTTGATGTTAAGTTCTCATACTATTGTGTAAAATTGGTCTCTAGCATTAATTATTTTTTATTTTCCCAGTTAGACATCAACCGTTTAACTTAAATTTAGAAAAATAAATGTAACGGTCTTGATGCACCACTAAACTTCTTTTTTCTTCTAAAAATAGGAACAAGTGTATTTGTTTCAAGCTATATCCCATCCCCTCCATCTCTCTTTGTCTCATAGCATACACCCCCCCCATTCCATAGTGTAATAGAGTAGAAGTCTTAAATGACTTAAATTATGATAGTTCCTAGCAGCTACTGGTCAGTGTTGTGCTTTGATGTTTCAAAATAAAAACTGTTGAACACAAATGCTTCTTATAAAAAAATCAAGCACTTTAAAAGAAAGGAGATATTAACCTGTGATAATATGTAATGCACCAAAATCATCTATACAGTACTGAAGGCAGCTCTCTATCAGTGACTGTTCAAGCCATAAATGAAGTTATTTTTATTCCGCTATACTTATTAACAATGGCTAGTCAGGAACACATTGAACTTCGATGTTAATTTTTTTAGCACAGTTATTTCAAAAGAAACATTTATTTCTGAACAAGAATGTTTTTTGTTGTTTGTCAAAAGTAATTTTGGACTTATAATATGGACGGAGAAACACAATGTGGTTAAATTGTGATATTTTCACTATATGATTAAACGATCATGAATTGGTATTTATTGATGCGTAAATTTTACCTAATCACTCACAAAGTAAATAAAGTCTGAAGGACTTTATGTTAACTTTGTGAGCAATCAGGTAAAATTTACACATCGATAAATACCCAGCCGTGATCATTTAATCCTTATAATTCCAACTGACTTCTTTATGCCATCATATCAGCAGATTTCATCAACAAAACATTCACTTTTTGGTAGATCAAAGTTTTCTTTCATTAGCCTCTTTCCTGTGACAGAATACGTTGCCTGATCTTTGCAAGCCAAGAGTCATTGATTCTCTATATAGTAACATAGGGTACAGTGTCAGTGCAGATCACTCCTGTGAAATATTGTCATGATCATTATTTGAATATATAAAAAAATTGGTTGATGTTGTTTAAACCAGGCTATTCCTTTTTTTTCTAACATTACACTTTAGTATGGCATATGTTGTTAAGCATTCTCTGTTCTTGCTTTCTACACATCTGATCTTTCACAAGCAAAATCATGTCCTAGTTTAGTGTGATCCCTTGCTCAACATATGACCCTGACCTTTTATAACAGCCTGTGAAACACTGTCAAAGCAAAACTGCAATAATTTCTCAAGAATGTCTTGTAAAGCCTGTCATATGCTTTTTTGGCAAAATGGGTGAGTGTTGTAATGAAGGAATGACTGTGCAATTACATTGTTTTAACTTCTAATGGGCAATCTTAATCAGGGGGTTACATATTTTGATCAGAAATCACAAAGGTGGGTGGGTGGGACTTGCTGCTATTATTATGGTATAAGGCATTGATACAGATAAAGCTTCACATAAAACGAAAAAAACTGGAAACCAAAAGTAGTCTGCAGAATTTACCAATGTATAAAAAATTCTTGACCAGTTTCATGTTACCATTTCAGATTGCAGAAAATTTGGTCAATTCAATTGGAATTGTATCAAATTGGTTTCTAGAGGTAAATGAAACAAACTATATAAAATTTTTATTCTCCCCATTATTCATAAAATGCAAAGCATATAATATGTATTTAACGCTGCAGAACAAAACTATGACATGTTTATGAAAGCTGTACTACACTACAGGCTATCTTTTTTTTAAATGTATCTTTGTAATAAATGTGTTTATTACATACAAACAAGAGAGAGGGAGAGGGAGAGACCACAACTTTTGATCAACAATACCCTGTAGCTTTTATATTGCTAACATGGAAACAAGCACTGATATTTGGAGAACTTAAACCATTATTGATACCCATGCTGGTGTCAACTCAACCATCAGAATAAGTGATATCTGTGTCTGACCTCCGCTAAACTAGGCTAGTCCAAAATAAAATGTAACAATGAAAAACATTATATCAGATATACTCGCTTATAAGTCCAACTGTAAACTGTACAGAACCAGATCTGCTGTCACATAAGGTACAAGAAGATTTTGGCTATGCATTTTGATAGAAGCATAACAAAGACTCAAGACCCTGATCCGTCAGTGCATAATGCAATTTTCTGCAGTTTGGCCTTGAGTTACAAGCATGTGTATATGGTAGTATTCCTTACAGTACCTTTTGCCATGGCTTCCAGACTTTTCAGAATCCGCAGGTGATGAGCTAAATCTGTGGCAAGTATAACATCTCGTACTATGTCCAACACATGTTGGTAGTCCTGCAACATGATGTATCCATTATTATATCATGCAATATTCATCTTTTAACACATTATGTGGTGTTCACATTGTTTTCAAACCACTATCATTTCTTGTGTACTTCATTAATTGTACATACTATTTATTTTGCTGATTACATGGTAAAATGTATCAGAATCTTCACAACATTATGCGAAAGGGGAAAGAAAATAATGGAGAGATCATATAGGCATCACTTGTAATACTTGGAGGATACACATATATATATAAATGAAGTGATATGATTCCATTTTAGGTTGTACAGTTATACCATTTCATTTCAGGCCGTAAAGTGGTACATGTACCATTTTATTTCAGGAAGCAAAGTGATACATTTCATTTTAGGCTGTAATGTGATACCATAGGTTGCATAATGATACCATTCCATTTTAGGCTGTAAAACGATACCATTCCATTTTAGGTTGCAAAGTGATACCATTTCATTTTAGGCCGTAAAGTGATACCAGTGGTTGTATAGTGATACCATTCCATTTTAGGCTATATAGTGATGCCATTCCATTTAAGCTGTGAAGAGATACCATTTCATTTAGGCTGTAAAGTGATACCATTTCATTTTAGTCTATAAAGTGACACCATTTCATTTTAGGCTGTAAACAGATACCTCTTCATTTCATGCTGTAAAGTGATACCATTCAATTTAGACTGTAATGTGATACCATTTCATCTCATGCTGTAATGTGATACCATTTCATTTTAAGCTAATATTTACTTTGCAACAAAGTTAAGGGCAAAGAAAGCATAACTATAAAAAGCTACCCATTTTCTAAGTCAGGAATCCTGATTCTGGAAAAACAAGTCATCTAAATCCCCGGCCACACCAAATTACGTTAGGAGCCAGGATTTGTCAGATTTCATTTGCACTGCCAACTTATCTGTTAGGAGTAAGGATTTATCAGATTTCATTTGCCCCACCAAATTATGTTAGGAGTCAGGATTTATCAGATTTGATTTGCCCCACCAAATTATGTTAGGACTCAGGATTTGTTAGACTTCATTCGCTTCACCAAATTATGTTAGGAGTCAGGATTTATCAGATTTCGTTTGCCCCACCAAATTATGTTAGGAGTCAGGATTTGTTAGATTTCATTTGCCCAACAAAATTATCCATTAGGAATCAGGATTTATTGGATTTCATTTGCCTCACCAAATTATTGTAGGAGGAAGGATTTGTTAGATTTCATATATATATGAAATTCTTGTTTACAAAATATACATTGAAGTGACATGTAAGCCACATGTCTATTATCTGTACCCAGATTTCATTGAGATATCTTACATGGTTTTGGAGTTTGGCCAGAAATGAAAGGATGGACACTGGATGAATAGACAAACAGAAACATGGATAAAAACATTACAAATACTGAAACTTAAAACCATTAGTAAAATGCACTTCTGGAATAATGAAGTATAATATATGAACCATATGAACCATGTTTGAAACAGATATCTTCAACAGTTTTGTTGTTATGTGCTGGAAGCAAAAAGTTAATTGTGCATGGAGGAACAGACAAACAAAAACAAATCACTAAAAAATAATTAAACTAAAGAACTCTAGATAGCACATGGCACATATGACTATTAGTCACATATGTGTATAAAGTTTCAAAGAGATATCTTGAATGGTTGTAGAATTAATGCTCTGAAAATGAAAGTGAGGAATGATTGGATGAACAAACCAACAGATAAATATGTTAAAAAAAATACTGAAACTGAAGAACTGTCACAAGAGAAGGCACCAATTTAATGTGTATTACATTGAGAGATCTAATATGCTTATTACATTTCACTGAGATATCTAATATGTTTATTACATTTCATGAGGCTATCTAATACATTACATTTCATTATCTAATATGTGCATTATATTTCATTGAGATATCTGTTATTACATTTCATTGAGATATCTATGTGTATTACATTGAGATATCAACTATGTGTATTACATTTCACTGAGATATCTACAATGTGTATTCTTTGAGATATCTAAAAAAAAGTTGGAATTTTGCCCCAGAAAAAAATGAGGACAATGGATAGAGGGACAGGCAATTATACCAAATGGTAACAACTGAATTATGAATTTAAAAAGTCACATATGGAACATGATATTTGTTCCAAGTTTCATAGCGATATCCTGAACAATTTGGGAATTGCTTCACAAAAAAAGTCTAATTTACAGGATCCACTTCTGTATCACCTGTCAACTTTTCTAGGTGGGGAATAAAAGCTGGCTTTTGCAAGATTTGTCAGTGAAGATTCCAAAAGACTTTGAACAATGACTTTACATGGAAGCCAATTTACCTTGCTGAGTGCTAGAGCAATGCACCTGTCCATCCAGAGTTCTAAACATGTTATGAAATTATTTTTCATTCTACTAATTAGTTTAAACAACTCAAATTGAGCCGCAGTACAAGTTTCATTGCATTAAATACATTTTCTGTTCTGTTTTGAATACCCCCAACCCATGGAGTCTTGATCTATCTAAACCAGACAGCATCAGTACACAAATCCAGATAAATGAAAGTATATTTACTATTTGAAAAATTTCACCATTTCTTACTTATATTTCGTGTCCTTATTTCCAATGACCCCTTAATAAGCACAGGTAACTCTGCAATGACATGCATCATATCACTATGTTATGAGTCTAGTTACAAAAAGTAACAGAAAAGAGTGAATCCAACAAGCTTTGTAAAATTTAACAAATAATTTATTTCCCTAGAATACCAAGTGAAAAATGAGAAAAAAGAACTTACGGTTTTACAAATCAAATCCAAAAATAATCCAAGAATTAAAAAATAGAAGTCCTATATTAAAAAGTCCTGAATGAATCTAAGTTCGAGTTTCGATGAAATCCAAAATAGAGGGCGATGACGTCTGTTGTAGTCTATGAAGTACTATTGTGTCAACAGTTCCTTGCTGAATCACAGAAAATATTATTCCAGTTTTGAATTCCATATAAGTTTCAGTGAATGTCTTTGTCCAAGAATTTTAAAGGAGCACTTATGTATTTCCAGGGAAAAGAATCACTTGAAATTCAATAAAATAAAATTTCAACTCAAACTGGTCACAACATAACTTAACATGTCAATTATTTAGAGCCCAACTGAACTATCTTCTATTAAGACAACAGTTGTACACTAATTTAAGACACAAAACAGATTCCCCGATGAGGGTCAACCTTCTAGAAAAATTAGAAGTTTGTAACAATAAATACGTTTCGTATCACATATTCCAGGTATGGCCTCGACTTAACTTAATGGTTCTTACTCTGAGAAAGAATTTTTTTAAAAATTTTAAAAAAGTTGTTTACCAAAACTGTCACTGGTTCTGAATCGAGGTCAGAAACTAGATACAGTGTTTCTATTATTAGCTGTTTATCAATGAAATAAAAAAACTAGTCAGGTCAAACAGAACTGAACTCAATTTCTGGACAATGTCAAATCCAGTAAATGAAGTTACATTACAATAGCAAGTAACTGAATAAAAAAAATTTAGAACTAACAAACAAATAGTTATATTAAATATACATAACTAACATTAATGTTGTCAAGTACAAAACTGTCCGTATTTGCTGATGCAAAGCACAAAAGGTATGGAATATGAGGCAGGAACCTTTTTGCTGATTTACTGGTGGAATACAGTTCTTTGAGAATATGAAATAATCCTAAATTCAGTCTCAGGTGCCTTAAGGGTAGTTCTCTAAAACCCTGATTTAAATTACCCTGACCTAATTTGATGAAGAGAAATTTTGTAGAAAATATGACACAAAAGACATTCAAATTAACCTACCTTACTGGACAGGTTTTCAAAGATATTGCATCCATCTGTGTTTAAAATACACATGGTCTGGGCAAAATGATGACGCTAAAACACAACAAAAAACTGTTAGATATCCAAAAGACAAATAGGTCTAACCACTATGATATTATTTAAATCATAACTTAAAAATTATTTTTTCCCCTTTGGGGTCATTTAGACTTCTGTGTAGGAGCTTGACTCAATGTTGTATGTAGTGAGTACATTTTTTGATATACCTATCTCATTGCATTGATGTCGTAGATCATCATCCAACTAAACGTAAACATGTCATATATAATAATAATAGTAATAATAATAATAATAATAACTTCTTTATTTAAAAAGGGAGACACAATTAATCCTCCTTGTGGACCTCTATTATATGCAAATTTATATTAAAAGCACCTGTACACACACACACACACACACACACACACACACACAAAATTCATAAGCTCTATTTATACATGGACACTTGTTACGAGTCTATGCTCTTAAAATAAGTAACAGAAAAGAGTGAAGACAACAAGCTTTGCAAAATTTAACAAATAATTTATTTCCCTAGAATACAAAGTGAAAAATTCAGAAAAAAAGAACTTACAGTTTTACAAATTAAATCCAGAAATAATCCAAGAATTAAAAATAGAAGTCCTAGTAATAAAAAGTCCTGAATGAAACTGAGTTCGAGTCTCGATGAAATCCAAAACGGAATGCGATGATGTCTGTTATGGTCAGCGAAGTGCTGCTGTGTCAACAGTCCTTTGTTGAATCAGAGAAAATATTATTCCAGTTTTGAATTCAGTATAACTTCCAATAAATGTCTTATCCAAGAATTTTGTAGAAGCACTTATGTATTTCCAGGGAAAAGAATCACTTGAATTCAATAATTTGAAGAAAATAAAAATTCAACCCAAACTGGTCACAACATAATAACAATGTGTCAATTGTTTGGAGCACAACTGACAAAATTCTATCAAAAACAACAGTTATATGCTAATTAAGACGCAAAACAGATTCCCGGATAAGGGTCAAAAGTTCATTCTTCTAGAAAAAATATAAGTTTTTAACAATAGATACATGCTACTTGTCATGTAATCCAGGTATGACCTTGACTTAACTTAATGATTCTTACTCTGAGAAAGGAAAAAATAAAAAAAAATGAAAAAAGTTGTTTACCAAAACTGTCACTGAATTTGAAATGAGGTCAGCAACTAGATACAATGTTTCTATTATTAGTTGTATATCAATGAAATAAAAAAAAATAACAGCCAGGTCAAACAGAACTGAACTCAAATTCTGGACAATGTCAAATCCAGTAAACAAAGTTACATTACAATAGCATATAATGGAATTAAAAAATTTATAACTAACAAACAAATAATTAAATTAAATACACATAACAACATAATAATAGAATATTTAACACACACACATACACACAACATGCATCAATAATACGCTATATTTATATATGAACATAATAAACAGAAAATTTTAAATGAAGATGCTCCAACTAGGTACATTGTGTATATAGTGGTCCCCCTCTTATACGGCCACCCCTTCTGGACCGGGAAAGTGGCCTTATAAGACGGGTGGCCTTTCCAGAGGGGGACTAAATTTTTTGTGAGAAGTATATGTAATGTACCTAGTAAGAAAGCTACATACTTCAAAACATTTAATATCTTCATTTAATATCTTCGTTTAAAAGTAACATTAATTATTAAAAGTTTCTTCTTGTTATAATAATAGACTTATTTCAACTGAATATACATTAATAGTTCTTATTCTTCGCATAAGCTTGATATGCAATCGGGTATCGTTGTCATGCACATTTTAAAACCATTCAAAAACATCATTTAAATCTTGGTACATACATAATTCTCTTTCCATTTGCTCCATTTCCCACTGCTGCTGAATAACCTCCTTATCGGTTATGACGTTGTTTATTCGAGTCTTTTTGAACATAAAGTTGGTTTATTTGAGTCTTTTCTACACAAACTTGTTTGGCAAGTCCCCCTCCCCACCTCACCTGATGTTGTCAAGTAGAATAACTGACTTTCTTCTAAAATGATATATCTCCATTTACGTGATGACATGTTAATGTTTGGTAATGATTTATTTGGATGTTGCTAACTGTATGCGATTTAATTATGCAGATGAAACTTTTGTACAGGGGACGAAATGCCTGCTTCGTAAAGGAAGCGATAAATGTGTTGTCACGTGATTTTTCGGTCTTTGTCTGGTACCCTGCTTTGTTCAAGGTTAATTTCTGTGTGTGTGTGTGTTAATGCACAAAATCTATTTTTAGCCTATGCTGACCCTGTTATGATCTTGTCAATTACATCCGGTTGTAATCATCAAAGAGAAGAACTTGACAGATGTGTGAAGCCCAAAACTCTGTCATAACATTGTTGAGCCCATTTCCTGTAAACGTCGGCTTTTATAGACAATGATATAATATTAATCTATGTGTTACATGTACTTTAGTCAACAGTTCTTTCAGTAACGGAAATTTGACATTGGGAGACATGTATCGACGATAGAGATAATCTGATTACTTACCTTATGTAATGATATGAATTAATTATTGGTTCTGAATACATTTGAAAAAAAAAAGTTTGCCGCTTGTGAGTGGAACATTTTACATTTTTGTACTAATATGCTGGCCGCTGGTCGTGTTAGAGGGGTGGCCATTCTTGAGGGGTACTTTTGAACACAAACACGTTGGTGCCAAGGGATTCTGGCCGTAAGAAGTGGGTGGCCGCTGGTCAGGGGGGGTCGTTCAAGAGGGGGACTACTGTTTATTGTTGCTTAAGTGCTTGTAACAGGTCATGATGTGCCTGTATGTCAACACATCATGTCATAGATCATGATGCAACTGTACACAAATGTGCCATGTCATACCATACAATATTGTGTGATTGATTCATAAAAATTCATTACAATAATATTTCTTTTAAATAAATATTTAATTCTTTTTAAATTTGGGGAAAACAATTTCATTATAACTAAAATTAGGGTATAAAGTAGCTTGCCCTGTTGTACTTTTGATTTTGCCAACAATATCCAAGAAATGTAAACCCTAAAATCTGAGAGTACACTGCTCAATCAAATAATAAACAGAGAGGGACTTAGAGATAAAAAGTTGAAGATGATAACAGTAATGGTCTAGAACAAGTAAATGAAAATACAATGCCTCCTAGGTAAAATATGCTGAGAAAACAAACCACAATGCACTAGAGATGTTAATAATGGGTACATTGCAAAGGGTCCCACTCTGCGAAAAGAAACCATAAAGTAAACTAGACCAGTAGAGCTAATAAAATTGTGATCACTCAGTTAATCTGAATACAACTAAAATTCTAGACTGATTGTATTAACTACAACTCTATCTACATGTACCTCCATTACTGAGCCCTCTGAACTGTACAGTGTAGCAAGAACAGATTGCTGAAACAAAACAAAAATAAAAATCATGCTTATCATCTTCTATACATACACAAATACTTTCTGACGGGGATTAAAATGTATTTAGAAAATAAAGATGCTCAATCCAATATGGTATAAATAAAAAACAAGGGCAATAAATATTTAAATTTTGAGGGAAAAGAACATAAAATATCCAATAACCCAATATCTTTGACATTATTCTAATGTCAAATGTTGCAAAATAGACATCAAGTTTTTCAAGTAATCACACATATACAAAATTTGTGACATGCAGGGAGGACAGAGAATGGACATTAAGAACACTATATGAGCTTTTACTGAATGGTGGCAGCATAAATATCAAGCCTATGGTACCAAAGGGGATCTTTGATTCAGATTCAGTGACCACTTACTTAGAAAGCAACTGCAATAATATGACAGCAATATCAAAGTAGATAAATCTTATATACAACATCTAAATTCTTATGGGAAGTGAGCTATACTTTACCAATAATTAAGGAAATGTGACTTAATAAAAGTATTTTTAATACCTACACACAAAGTCTGAGTTTTGCTAGATACAAGAACATCAATGTATGCTAAACTTGCACAGTAAAAGCTTCCTCTTGATATTCTATTTATTTGTAAACAATATTGTAAATGTTATGCCAATATTAGTACAGTAAAACCTGTTATGAGAGACCGCCCCTTCTGCCAACAAAAAGCGGTCTCTCAAGACAGGTAGTCTTTCATAGCAGGTTTGTACAAAAATACGAGTTTCCAAGGTCCAGTTTCAGAACAATTTCAAGAAAAATAACCACAATCACTGTACATATATTCTACTCTTTATTAATAGTTGTTGCTAAAATATTGTATGCATTCATCTAAAACAAAATTATATTGTAATAAAGATATACTTCTATCATTAAACATGAAATCACATTTACATTTGAAGATCACATATTTTAGCATATGAAATTGTTTCTGAATTACTTGTTTTTCTTTATAACAACCTAAATTTGTTTTACTGACGTTTGAACCGCTTTTTTGCAAGTGGTCTGCACTTTTTCACTTCTTTCAGTTACAATAATTATTTTCTCCAGCATTAAAATTTGTCTCTTTTTAGTTGGAGGTTCGTCCATTGTTATTAAAATTCTAGGTGTTAAAATTATTAGTGCTCAGTTGTAATATCGAACGTAAAGACGGTGGCTGTGGGAAAATATGAAAAATCTATACATGTGCATTGCATATCTAACAATTAATGAAATAAAAAGAAACAATTATCTCATCCAGAAACAGGACCATTTACTCAGTGACAAAAGTCAACGGCTTCATTCAAAGATAACATACAGGGATTAACTCTATAAGCAAAGTGTGTAACCAACTTGAATAGACGACAGCTTTGTGATTGGGATGTCATCACTTAACATGGGGGCGGGGAGAACAAACATCACAAGTCTTGAGCACTATCAATCGAATCCTGCAAATGATTCTCCCTTGCTGGTTTAATAGACAATGACCTTATTCACCCCCGGCAATACCGATTAACTCGAGACAAACAATATACGCGACCACTATGTCAACTTTGACACTTCAACGGCATTTCATGACATGTACATTAGCCTGGTTTATGGACTGTAGCATCTATCACCGGTAGCAACAATCCTTTTTTAAATATTCTTTTGATATTTGTTTTTGATCAGAACAATCGATACTAATCAAGCGGTCGTTGTAATAATTGACTACATAAAGGTCACTGGTGTCTGTCAGTTCTCGCGATACAGTCGTCATAGGGATGCCAGGTCCTACAAATGCCGGGAAGCAGGTTAATTATGGGAATAATTAGTCTGGTTCCCTGCTTTGTATGCTTTCTGATTTCCTCACCCCTATATGAATAACAGAGAACAACACCAGGAGCACATGAAGCAGGGAACCAGACTAGGAAATAATCTCCATATACTTTAGTCTGGTTTACGACAGAAACTATAAAACACTAAAAGCCTAGCAAAAAAAAATCAGAGATTGGTAGCCAGCCTATTTTTTTTAATTTTTTTTTTTTTATATTTGGAACAGTATGAGTGGTCATTCTTACAGGGATTAAGCAAAGATTGGTGGAGTTTATCCTTGTTTTTTGCAATGCGGTCGTTCACAGCAGTGTCAAAATGCACATTTTGCCAAGATATCGCGGTCGCTGGTCGCGTTCAGCAGGTGGTCGCTCATAGCAGAGCGTTTATATACTAAAATCGATCCGTGCATTACAATTGTGGTCGTACACGACAGGTGGTCGCCCATAGCAGAGGTCGCTCAAGACAGTTTTTACTGTATGATTAAATAAATTTGCAAAGATATACAAGTTTCTTACCGAAGCTACTTGAAATGAGTTGTTTGTCCCTCTGTGATCTATATCATGGCATAGGCAGGATACAAATAGACCAAAGATCTCTATATCACTGTAACAGAACAACACAGGTAAGTATCTTTTCTCCTGGATACAAATAGACCAATGATCTCTATATCACTGCAACAGACAACACAGGTAAGTATCTTTTCTCCTGGACACAAATAGACCAAAGATCTCTACATCTCTGTAACATAACATAACAACATAAGTATCTTTTCTCCGGGATACAAACAAACAAAAGATCTTCAATATTCTTGTAACAGTAAGACATAGGTAAGTTTCTTATATCACTGTAACAGAACAACACAGATAAGTGTCTTTTCTCCAGGACACAAAAATATAAAAGATCTGTATATCACTATAAATGAACAACACAGGTAAGTATCTTTTCTCTAGGATACAAATAGACAAAAGATCTCTATATCACTGTAACAGAACAACACACAGCTATAACAATCTCTGTTATAGCAAGAATTCGGATATAACATGACTGTGGAATGGCTCCTGAAATTTCATATGCATGTATTCTTCTCGTACATGAGAAAATATTTTTTCTTCTTAAAAGTATGAAAAACAAGGTGTAAAAAGTTTACTATCATTTTGGAGAAGTGATCAAGTATGAATTCAAAACTAAGATGATCATGTGGCAATTGAAAATTTGTAGTCATGTATTTTTCTTGTACATGAAAAAATATTTTTTTCTTCTTAAAAGTATGAAAAATAAGGTGTAAAAAGTTTATTCAGGGATTGCACAGGGCTTTGCCAATGTCACAAATTGCAATTGTTTTTATCCTTATTGGTGACAAAATATACCATCTGGCATTTTTGTGTGTCACAACATTGTTTCCTGTTAAACTTGCATAGACAATCCTGGGTTTGGAGTGGAGAAATTCAAATGCACAAAGAAAAGAAGCAGCAAACTTGGATATAGAATGCACTAGAATCTATTGTTACATAAACAAATCCTTTGTTCATATTATTAAACCATCTTAACAGTGAACTGCTATAACATACTTAACAGATAAAACTTAATGTCCAAGAAAAAACAACTGAAGAGGAATAAAAATGAGAAATTTCAAGAATTGTTAATCATAGTAGGGTTACTGTCAAGAGCTGCAGTCTACAGTTTATATTGTTTTCAATGTTGAGTCACCTCAGTTTTTGTATAAAGGCAGTGTTTGAGACATCTTTGACAAAATGTGGGCCAGTGATGTGATCATAATGGGCCAACCTCATAATGAAATGAGATATCAGTTACATAGTCTAGTTTACATGTTATTTACGTGAAAAACCAAACAAATAACCATCTTTAATGTACAATTTTCCCCTTTGATCACACTCTAACAGCACAGATGAAGCTGAAGTCCACAATTTTATGCCTCTCCAATACTACAGTAATCAGTCTTTGTCAAATTTTAGCTCTGAAGCGCTTTCTTGCATGTGTGGCGATTTTCTTTTTATGTTTGCCTTTGTGTAATCCAAATCCTACATCATAAATCTAACTTTCTGTTTTACTTCAACCTCGATTTTTGTGGGTTTTACCATCTTCTTCACTACAGACATCATATTTGATGTCATTGTTACTACTTTCATGACTTGATCATGATACTGGGGTAAAGAAACCTGTTATCCTTCATTACATATTTACCTCTTAGTAAAATCTTGCTGTCATTATAAATGATAAATGATACCACATCCAGGTCATATCATATGATTGGAAGCAAACATCAGAGAATCACTGAGAACAATAATTTTTGTGAAGAATGTTAATAAAATAGAGGTGGAAGTTGCCTCAATACAATACTTGAATTTATTTCATACTTTTGATGAAGACTCAACATCAAGGTATATGCATGCCAACCATCTTTTTGTAACTGCTTAACTGTCAAATAATATGATATATACTGAGTATGATTATTTCTAGATGATCCTGAGCTACAATGGGGGAAAAAATGACAGTCAAAGAATAATGACCTGTGCAATCAAAAAGGTTCATGATGGATTTTGTTCATTTTTATAAAAACAAACTCTAAACAATTCAGACATTTAATGGTCAAATTGGTGCATCTGTATTAAAGTTAAAAAAAACCCCCAGAATGATGGACCTTGCTCATTTTTCTGTGACACTCTTGGTGCATCAAACCTCTATTTTTATGGGACATGGTATGTATTTTTTGCAAATCCCATGAGAGTGCTTCTTAGCTAAAGCGCTATATAGGTAAATAGCATTGTCACTAGCCAAGGATCATCAAAACAACTTTGTTCCACATAAGCGTTGCTCAACATGACAACAAAGATGGCCAACAGATATGATTACTTGCTCTGCAGACCCTTGTGACTAAATGGCACCTGTGCATAGGTGTCTTCCCCTTGTATGACTTACAGCAACGTGAACAAAAAAAATGAATCACTACAAAAGTGATTCTGTTGTATCACCATTCTAATGCAGGTGAGACAAATACTGATTTGTTTGCCTTACTCTAGAAAGTTTTGCAGCTGAAGATTCTTGACAAGAAGGTAACAGAAGTGTCCCACAGAGTATGCATGCATCCAATTGTGGTAGGGTGGATTCCTGTAGCCCCTCTTCACCATCATCAGAAACCTGGAAATAAAAGGAGAGTTGAATTTATGACACCATGGATGAATATAATCTTCCCCTCCTCCACTCACTTCCATCCTGTCCAGAGACTTACATTTGACATGAGCACAAATATATCATGCTATACATTTTTACTTTTGTTCCTGATAATAAATGAGTAATAAGAACAGCAAAGTCTGCTCTGTTTACCTGATGAGTTGAGATGGACAGCACTGTGTTGAAGCATCAATTTTGCTGGTCCACTACCGTATTAAACAATACATCCACAGTACATTTATATACAACTGTATCTGGCAATCCCATACTTCACTGTTGACCTTTTTTCTGGGTCATCTGATCTTTTATAATCTAGAGGGATGTAAGTAGAAGCCACAGAGGATTTTCCATTTAGTCTGGCATCTAAACCTGGGTTCATTAATTAGACTTGTCATTTCTTATAATCCTGATTTCCTAATACCCTTTCTATCATATATACTCAATTAGTGCTACAAAAAGATAACTTCTCCTTGATCCTCCTGTTATTAGGGGTGTATTTTGCAAGACAGATTCATCTGAAGGGGTGACTTATCAGTGAAAATTAAACAAGCCAAACTGGATATATAGATATATTGACAGAGGAAAAATAAAGATACAACCAGTGCAAAATACAATCATATGAATATGTTACAAATAAATTGACAACTTACATTTTGTCAATCTTAGTGTCATAAAATCCACATAAATACATAATGTTTGACATTTTAAATCCATTAATTCTATTATAGGTATAAAAATAATAGCTCAGAATGATCCAAGTCGCAATTATTATTCTATAAAATGTTAATTCCATGTGTCTTACAAACGAACAAAGTCTACATTTTTGTAATTCACAGTATCCTATAAATATCACTATCTAATGTCATCTGGTACAAAGCCCAATAATTCATCTTTATCATATGAGTTACCAAATAATGTTTTGAGATCATCAATCATCATCTAGTAGTCATAAATATCGTCTGACTCCTATTCATTGTCTTTACTATCAATTGCTGTTGTTTATGTGGACAATGAGCTTGGGCTATGTAAGTGATTTATAGTCTGAGAAATATAATAAGGATGTAACTGAACATGTGTCAATCACGCAGCAAGATGACTTTAAGCTCGCTCTATCATTTGGCACTGAACAAGTATTGCAGCTGAATCAAAGGGATGTCAAGTGGAAAACAAAGAGGGTGCTGCTTTTACAAACAAATGAATTAAGCTCCAATTTGCGTAGGAACAAGTATTAATTTCAGGGCTTGATCAAAGGGACTCTCAACATAAAAACAAACTGAGCTATGTCCTTACAAGCCAAGGGCTTATTGATCCGTGTGCACTGGCAGATAATACAGGAAATATCACTTGGGAATTAAATATGACTTATGGAAAAAGAAAATACAAATTAAATCAAAACTGTTATTGTATCAAACATAATATATAAAAAAAATACAGGCTGTTCATACTTGTATGAAAATGGAAGCAATATACTCGCTAGTAAACACCCAAGGTAAAATAACACTGATGAACACTTCATTCTGCGAAGGGTAATATTTAATTTATGTGTAATATGTTCAACTATTATTAAAGTCCAAATTATTAGATACAAGTATTGTGGAATAAAAACCATCATGAAATCAATAAACACAGTGAATTACATATACAACCCTTCCTCGACAACTCACACACAATGGGGTAAAAGCACACTGACTGCACTGTAAGTGAGGGCATGAATTACTGGGAGACCTAAAAAAATTAAGGGGATGCCATCCCTGCTGGACATCAAGAAACTTGTTTAAGTGTGTGTGTGGATGTAAATGGAGCTGTTTATGGACTCAAGTCTCATTTTATAATTGCACTGTGAATAATTATCAACAAATAGCTTTTTCTGATGAAGTTGTTTTCTTTTCTGTGTAAATTACCTTTAGTTACAAGATATCTGACCTATGAAAGACAATAACAATATTACTCCAAGATATACCAACAACCACCACACGTAATCAAAAGCAGTGTCAATTATGTTACTGGTTTTTATTGTTGGTGATTCACAACAAAACAGGATTCCTTATTTTTAAGAAAACTATGGACATTTATTTGGTGAAACGGCCATCAATGTTGAAAATTGATTTTTTCCAAATTGTTCTTTTAGTAAAATATTTATGCCATGATTTCATTTCATGTACTAGTGAAATTTCTTCCCCATCAAGAGGAAATCTTTGAGCACCACATCAGGAATTTTAAATTCACTACAAACTCTGTAACTCATTTCTCCATAATGAACTGTATCTGTGAAACAATGCCTTTTATTCATGATGTGCACATTTTGCTTGGTTGCTTTGCAATCTTTGATCACATTTGTGGATGAGTAGGATAATTTAAGGTAGTTTAATTAAATTACATCCATAATAATATTTATAACAGTGATCAACTTATCAAGTGACCACTAGCTTTTACACAGTAGGATTTGGATGATTCTGAACTTTTCTTTCACCCCATTCACCTAAGTTGATACAAAATACATGATTAACATGATAATGCAAAGCAGGTCTGCATTTAACTGAGTGTAACAATACAAGAAATACTTCTGCAAGTCGGAGATCAAAACATGGCTGACACTTCAATAGGTTCTCACAGAAATACTTGACGAAATAAATCTGATGGCAGAATGACATTTTTAAAATTTTTATACAAATAGGCACATGACATTATGAAGTTTGTACTGAAACCAAATAAAAGATAGAACTAAAACATGAATTTCACTTGACAAAATTTTTTAATTAGTATTTATCTATTAAAGTGAGGGCATGAATTACTGGGAGACCAGTTGGCATTAATAATATTTTTATTGATTAAAATTTAGTCAAACATTGTTATTTACAGTGTAAAATTTGTGAGCAAAATATAATGACTTTTTGACAAAAGTTGAAAATTTGATTACGATGATTCAAATTTCTAGGTACTAACTACCATTTTCAATGACAAATGAGCAATATTTAAAGGTTTCATTTACCAATTTTGATTGCAATTTCCTTCTAGTTCGACAAATCGAGGTCAACTTTTAAGGTATTTTCCAGTTTTAAAAAAATAGAATCCATGTTCGACTCCGTGTTATAAGTGGGTTCATGACTGGGTGTGAGTTATTGAGGGAGTGGTGTATGAATTTCTGAATAGGAATGGTGGCATGAAAACTTAAAATATTTGAATTGACAGTATCTGGACATACTGCAAAAATCTTGACTTTCCAATATTACCTCTAGACTTATTGCAAAAAATTGTGTGTCGTGCTTATAAGATGACCTCTACTTTGCATGAATCAAATTTTCAGCAAAATAATGTTGACTTACAAGTGAACCCATATAGCATATTCTTCAATATCTGCCTACTCTAAATAAATTATTGACACCCCTGGATCACTACACCAGTATCTGCACCTTTACAATAAAAAGAACCTTTCCCTCATATTAAGTGAATACGACAATTAAATTTAGTCCAGGAGCAGGATGTTTACATCAAGCCTTCTCCAGAACAAAAACCTAAATCTACCAAGGTTTGATTTTATGTCTGTCTTTATGAAATGGCCAATCATACTCCATTTAATTGCATAACTAACCATTTTACCACATAACTAACCATTTAATCACATGACTGACCATTTTATTAGATGACTACTATGTTATTTAAGTTCATAAACCCATATGATATTTATCAACCCTACACAAAATAACACCTCATGATGTCATGACATCATACAAGAAAAATGTGACATGCACAAGGCAAATGAATACACTTAAAGCATAACTGCCAACCCTAACCAGACCATCTATGCAAGGCCACCAATATTTTTCCATAAGTCAGACCAATTTTCAGTAAGATGAAATGAAATATGTACTGCTGCATTTGAAAAGTTCAGAAGTGTGATCTGATGCAGCGAAGGTAACAGAATTGGGTACCATGAAAACTTTTGTACCATGCCACATCATGATATTTCTGAACATACTGCAGTACATACCACGGTATATCACCATTGTATTTGGGACAAACCATTTAAATTTTGGAAGGAGACAAAGGGCCCTGGGATTTTTTTGAAAACAATAATTCAGATTAAAAAATATCTTGAAAAAAAATTGTTCTACCTATGATTTATTGCATAAAAACCACCCTATTATTTCATTATATTACTTAAAAATACATTATCTTGAGGTAAAAGTAAACAAAATATCCTGGCCTGTAAGAAAATTGCAGAAGCCCCCAACACTAAAAATGGTCATTACCTTATAGCAGATGAATTTGCAGAAGACACTGTGCTGACATTACAGGGTTTTTTGATAAAAATGGAAAGTGTCATCATTAAAGTCTACTAGCTATACTACTGATACAATAGGGAGGGAAACTGAGTGAGATGCCAGCACCTGGGCAAGATATTTATCACAGAGGCCAGCAAACATAAAAATACAGTGACTCAACAGATAAATATTAGTAAAGTTGAGAAATTAAGTAAAATTTGAAAAGAGAACAACTACTCTCATGAAAATCTTAAGATTATTCTCTATCCAATGAAGAAATACATGTCCTTAACATATTAGCATATACAGGTAAATAACTAAAAAATTAATTTTCTTTGAAATCTTAGTTTTGCAAAACCTTGATTGGACCCAAATATCTTTCACATCATGCAATTGAGCCACTATGTTTCCATACATGAAACATGTCAGACATGCAATTAAAAGTTCCTAAATATAATTATTTTTGTAATATTCACAATTAGTTTGTTACAAAGATGTCTCTTTTGCAACTGAAAAAAAAATAATTAATTTTTGGGGAATTATTTTATCATCAAAAATATTTAAAAAAATACATCAGTAAACTGGTATATAACACATTTCTATAAGGCAATATTATATAGAGTTCAGTTTCAGAAACTGTGGTACTAAATCCAGTGTAGGTCCAATGGCTTCTTGCTTGATCTTTGGCATATCGAGACAGTGCTATAAGCAACACTCTGGCATTTCTAGATTGTGCTATAAGCAACACTTTGGCATTTCTACATAATTCTATAAGCAACACTTTGGCATTTCAAGATAATGCTATAAGCAACATTTTGGCATATCTAGATTGTGCTATAAGCAACACTGGCATTTCTAGATTGTGCTATAATCAACACTTTGACACATCCAGATTGTGTGGTAAGCAACACTTTGGCATTTCTAAACCATGCTTTAAGCAACACTTTGGCATTTCTAGACTGTGCTATAAGCAACACTTTGGCATTTCTAGATTGTGCTATAAACAACACTTTGGCATTTCTAGATTGTGCTTTAAGCAAAACTTTAGCATTTCTAGATTGTGCTATAAGCAACACTTTGGTATTTCTAAATTGTGTTATAAGCAACAGTTTGGCATTTCTAGATTGTGCTATAAGCAACACTTTGGCATATCTAGATAATGCTATAAGCAACACTTTGGCATTTCTAGATTGTGCTATAAGCAACACTTTGGCATTTCTAAATTGTGCAATGAGCAACACTTTGGCATTTCTAGACTGTGCTATAAGCAACACTTTGGTATTTCTAGATAATGCTATAAGCAACACTTTGGCATTTCTGGATTGTGCTATAAGCAACGCTTTGGCATATCTAGATAATGCTATAAGCAACACTTTGGCATTTCTAGATTGTGCTATAAGCAACACTGGCATTTCTACATAATGCTATAAGCAACAATTTGGCATTTCTAAATAATGCTATATGCAACACTTTGGCATTTCTAGATTGTTATGTAAGCAACACTTTGGCATATCTAGATAGTGCTATAAGCAACACTTTGGCATATCTAGATTGTGCTATAAGCAACACTTTGGTATTTCTAGATTGTGCTAAAAGCAACACTTTGACATTTCTAGATTGTGCTATAAGCAACACTTTGGCATTTCTAGATTGTGTTATAAGCAACACTTTGGCATTTCTAGATAATGCTATAAGCAACACTTTGGCATTTCTACACCATGCTATTAAGCAACACTTTGGCATTTCTAGATTGTGATATAAGCAACACTTTGGCATTTCTACACCATGCTATTAAGCAACACTTTGGCATTTCTAGATTGTGATATAAGCAACACTTTGGCATTTCTAGATAATGCTATAAGCAACACTTTGGCATTTCTAGATAATGCTATAAGCAACACTTTGGCATTTCTAGATAATGCTATAAGCAACACTTTGGCATTTCTAGATAATTCTATAAGCAACACTTTGGCATTTCTAGATAGTTCTATAAGCAACACTTTGGCATTTCTAGATAATTCTATAAGCAACACTTTGGCATTTCTAGATAATGCTATAAGCAACACTTTGGCATTTCTAGATAATTCTATAAGCAACACTTTGGCATTTCTAGATAATTCTATAAGCAACACTTTGGCATTTCTACACCATGCTATTAAGCAACACTTTGGCATTTCTAGATTGTGATATAAGCAACACTTTGGCATTTCTAGATAATGCTATAAGCAACACTTTGGCATTTCTAGATAATTCTATAAGCAACACTTTGGCATTTCTAGATTGGGCTATAAGCAACCCTTTGGCATTTCTGGATTGTGCTATAATCAACCCTTTGGCATTTCTAGATAATGCTGTAAGGAACACTTTGGCATTTCTGGATTGTGCTATATGCAACACTTTGGCATATCAAGATAATGCTATAAGAAACACTTTGCATATCTTGATAATGCTATAAGCAACACTTTGGTATTTCTAGATTGTGCTTTAAGCAACACTTTGGCATTTTTAGATTGTGCTATAAGCAACACTTTGGCATTTCTAGATTGTGTTATAAGCAACACTGGTATTTCTAGATTGTGCTATAAGCAACGCTTTGGCATTTTGTAGATAATGCTATAAGCAACACTTTGGCATTTCTAGATAGTCTTAGAAGCAAAAATTTGATCATGCAGTTATTCTGTATGAAGAACATGGGCAAATTAAAGCATCTGCAGTACTTCTGTAAAGTTAGTCTGGTTCCCTGACCAACTCCAGTGAATCTAATATTACAATCCAGGATCAAACCAAAATTTGGACAAGCCTATATCTATATTTGTCTGCAATGATCATGATATTATTGTATTTTTTTTTTACAGTTATTCCAGAAGTTTATAATTTATGGGTCATTTAAGAAAGACCTATGGTCTGTAAAAGTCATTTAATGCAGTAATCTTTAACTGATTGAATGAAATCATATAGCAAAGAAGAATGTAACATTTGTGCACAAATTTAAAAAAAAAAAATCTGGAACTTGCAGAATAGTTTTAATCTTTAGCATGCCAAAGCATACAAAATTGTTTTTTTTTTCACAGTTCTGAAATCAGCACTGAATACAGTAAAAATGCAATATTCATTAGTATCATACCCATACATGAAATAACTGTTACTATCAAGATTCATTTGTTTCAATTTCAGCAATTATTTTACTATGCAACTTCAAATTATTGTCTGTAGACTAGATATAAACCTTCTCAGTATGCTACCAGCACATTATAGAATGGAAAAAAATTGATTACAGCAGTTTTCAAAGAAATATTTACTGAGGAAAGGAATTAGTCTATGATTTGAATTCACTTTTAATTGACAGTTCTTTTGGAGCATATCTTTAGCACTTTGCCAGCATTCAATTGTTGATTTATTAATGTCTTACACATTTTTTGTCATTTTTTTTGTTTCAACTTGATGTGTACACGTGTCTTTCATACATACATGTGTGAGTGTATGCACACACAAACTGAAAGTTTGTAAACACTGGGCAACAATGTCAACCACAGCTGATGCATTACTTCAAAATAAATGATCAATTAACAAAAATTGCCAGCTTCAAATTTGGTATAAATTTTATTTACTGGTGGGATTGTAGGGTAGTAGTAACAAACAGGAGGAGACCGTGGGGCAGAACATCTGGCTGGAGTCCAAGGGATAAGACCTCTTGTAATTTAAGCATTTCCTGGGTGTAATTTTACCAATCTAAAACCTACTCTTGGAAACATTCAAATTGTTTCATTCACATTTATGGGGTTTTAAATGGGGAGTGTCAGGTGCCAGCTCTGCTTCACCCTTTGCAATCTACCCTGACACTGTGTGATTATTTATGGTCAAAAATATGCAAATTGTTATTTTATGGCAATTCTGGCAGGATTTTGACATGCAAGTGTTAAACATAGACATAAGCTTTATCACCAGTGATCACCAGTTAGTTATCTTATGAATGAAGCTAAAAATGCTTGTGGATGTTATGCAAAAATCTTTATAGTGAGCTATGAGGTATGCAAGTCTTTCTTTTTCATAAATTGAAATATACCTGCATCTCAAGCTTGCACCCAATCTTTTTGTAAACTGGTATATTACACATATAAGAAATATGCACATACCAAGTGACATGACTCTGTGGCCAACCACACTCAAGAAAATGACAAAAACAAAAATTGAACATTAATGATAATCTTGTGTGGGAAGGATGAACCTGCACCTGAGTATAACCCTGTTAGTGTACAATAACATTGGAGTATATTGCTGTCCAGTGTATCAACCTCCAATCTGTGAGACAAAAGTTGTTTTCTTTATTAAAAAAAAACTCCTGAAATTTATGATGATATACCACAAGAAAATTTCTTGTTTTTTTTTAAGGAATGCAGTCTACATAACAAATTTTGACCCAATGCTTTCAAGATTGGATAGTATTAAGACTATGCTCTTAGAATAAGTAACAGAAAAAACCCAACAAGTTTTGTAAAATTCAACAAACAATTTATTTCCTTACAATACAAAGTGAAAATGTAAAAAATAACTTACAGTATTGTGAATTAAAGCCCAAATAATCCTAAAATTACTAACACAAGTCTTAATGATTAAAGTTCTGAATCAACTTTGGTAGTATTCCAAAATAAATCCAAGTGCTGCTGTGCCTGTCATGGCCTGAATTGAATAGTAATGACATGCCAACAGTCTTTTGTTGAATCACAATAATAATATCCAAGAATATATCTTTATTTGAATTCCACTACAAGTCCAAGTCTCTATTTCTGAGATTATTTTTTTGAGATGTGCACTTTGTATTTCCAGTGAATAAATAATCTGAATATATAAATTCCAGCCAAACAAAATACTGGACACAACAATAAGATCATTTCTGCTCCAGTTGTTATTGCAAGAATAAATAATTTTTCCCATAAACAAGACTTTATACTCCTCAACCTAACCTTGGTCACAATTAGCATTTTCTATAAAAAAAGAAACTATTACCAAATGGAAAATTTCATTATAGAAGGTTCCAAATGTTTACAAGATAAAATCTCAGTTATGATTAGAAATTCTGTTACTAAAATTATAATAAAGAACATGATAAACACAATGTCCTTGACTCAGACTAAGATAAATGTTTATTTCTGTTAATAATGATCCTAATATTAAACCTATACTCATGGAGAAAGTATTAACTATTAGTTGTTTACAGAATTAAATAAAATCAATGATTTTGGTGAGGTACACAATAAATTTGATTCTAGACAAGGTCAGCTACAAAATTACGATTTTACATAACCCACAGCATACATGAAATAAAAAAGTAAAAAAAACCCCTAACAAACAAACAATGCAAATTAAATATACATAACAATATGTTACCTTTATCTTATATTTTATATGACTTTTGCAGATTTATCTTTTTTCCTGTTATGCAAGATGTTTACATTTATTTTGGAAGCTTTGATCTTCCTAAAGATTTTTGTGGAATTCTTTATCTCTGCATTTATTATAACATTCCTTTTAATTGGCAACATGTAGTCATTATTGTGCCAATATGCTGTTAAACCTTATACATATATAATCTTGTGTGTTAACAGACTGACACACATGGAAGAGTGATCACTATGCCAAGCTTCCATCAAAGTAGGCTCGACAATGACAGTTATGAAAAGACCTTTTCAGAATCTTTCCAATTAAAACAATAAACACCTCTTTTTATCAATGAACATAACAAATGTGACAGTTAATTATGCAGTTTCATAATTTTCTACAAACCTGACTAATGTTTCCTTTCTTATCCTCCATCTGGAGATAAAACCCAGATCTTCAACAATTGATATACTGCTCTGTAATGAGAATGAACAGGTTGATGAGAAGTTATAAATATCCTGTATTGCAAATCACTCAAATTTCTCAACCTTAAATAAAGGATTTAATATGAGTGCTCACCTCAAAATAAATTTATGAAATTAGTCACATACTTCCATCATTGTAAGTCTTAGCAACATTTGGAAATTAATCAACTAGTTTCATAGCTTTAATTTGAAATGAGCACAATAAAAGAGTCTATTAACACAAAACAAGAGGTCTAACTAAGCCAGAGATAACTCACCTAGATGACATATGCCTAGGAGACCACAGTGATGGAAAAAGTCTCTAATATATTTGGTAGACCAATAACTAGAAAAGAAACTATGGTACTGCACAGAATATTTTGGTTGTCTACATTTTGCAATGACTAAACATTTCCATTTAATGCACCATTAGAATCATGCATATGGATAAAACTGCAAGGTGAGAAAAGGTTGTGAATAATAAACTGACAAACAAACCAAATATTTAAAGTGTTTATTTTATTATTATATAAGAATTTATTTTAACATTCAGCACTCAAATATCTGTAATTTAAACTTCACAAACAATCAACTTGAGTGAGGTTGTTATTGCCCTATCGCCACAAGCATACATGCATGAAAAATTGAAATCTCGTTTTTGTTTTGGCAAAATAAATGAAACAAATAAACAGAGTACCTTAAATTATAAATAAAATGAAAATAAAACATTAAGCCTAGATTAAAAGGCCATGGCATGTCTTTGTACCACAGTGTTGTGTTGCAGCTTATACTTACTACTATTGTTTTGTATATTTAATTTGTATTGTTTGTTGGCTTTTCTCCATGATTATGTTATGAATATCTATATTGTGTGATTGACCTTGGCGAGTAGTTGAGTTAAAGGCCTACCTGACTAGTCACTTTTATTCAGTAAACAACATAATACATAGCTAATATTTCTCTTTGATTACAGATTAAGTATTCAGATCATTATTAATGGAGGTAATCATGTTTACTTGTATCTGAGTTTAGGTTATTAGTTTTTCACTTGGTAGTTCCTGATCTTGTTGACAACTTTAATGTTCTAGAAAGGAAGTTGACCTCCATCCTCATTCTGTTTTGTTTCATAGCTTTTAATATTAATGTTATTTACTTCAAAATTACTCATTCCTATCTTAATGTTCTGAAGTGGAATCAGTCTTATTGTTTTGTTTTTAATTTGGGAAGTTTTATTTATTTATATATTCACTGGAATTATAAAGTGCTCATTAATAATTCTTGGACTAATCACTGTGTTTGAAAAATTCATTTAAAGTTTCTAAATATTTTTAAAAACAGAAATGTTGGCCTTATTTGACAGCAGATTTTTTTAAAATGATGTCCTTATCTGATGGCAGAGCAACATCATTTACACCCTTAATTAGTTTTATCTGGACTTACCTTCAGGGTCTCAAATTCAGGAACCATCCGAGGTGGATAAGTAAACTTATCAAAATCAGGGTCTATTTTCTTGGGTGTGGGAATTTCGCTTTTAGCTAAAGTCTTCATGTCATCATCACTGACCTATAAAAATGGTTTGATGTAGCAAACTTTTAAAAATATTCAGAAAATTGTCTTCTTGGCTTTTTAAAACTTTAATATATCACTAAGCAAACAACATCCATATGTATTCTATTATGTGATATTAAGTTATTCTGAATTCAAAACATTCAGCAATATTTAATATTATGAAACTTGCTTTCTTCATAAACAGAGTTCTCTGCTAGAATGTAGGAACTTTTGAGGAACCACCTTTTAAACTTTAATTAATCTGACTGTATATCTTACAAAGTGTACAAATGTTATACCTGTACAAAATATGAACACTGAGGATGATTTCATTTCTCCTGTTCTATTCAGTATTTACTTTAAAAAAATCCCCATAAAATATCACTGTAGCAGGATCAGATGATTTATCATTTTATATAATAGTCATTTCTAAATTAGGTATACTTTTATCATTTTATCTAATAGTCATTTGCAGTTGCAATAAAGTCAACAGTTGCAAATATTGTTATTCTCTTTTTGATCTAACCCGTTAGTCCATCAGGCAGCCCTGAGTCAGGATTACCTATTCCAGTTGTTTTGTTTTCCCTCTGGGTAATAAGACTACCCCAATTACCTGTGCATGTGTTTTGTTCCAATCATAGGATAAGCAATAAGCAACTTTCCAATTGGTCAGTTTAAAAAATGTAAATATATTTTTCCCATGCATTCATCTTGTGATAAACATCAGGTTAATACTATTACCATAATCACTAATTGCATCAGCAACTCACATGAAGTCTTGTATCATTACATCAGGAAGACTGAGTATGGCTGAAGAGCATCAATGTGTGCCACATAAAAGACTCAGAATTCTTAAAGTTGCATTTTCACTGGCTAATTCAAAGGTCATTAGAACATTATCCCTTAGCAGTCACTGTTAGATCTTCATGTAGGACAGTGGAGATCTGATTTTAAACTGAATGAAAATCATCCAAGCTGTCATGATGACAAGGACATGAATATAATCACTACATCTTCGACAATTTTCTACTGTTATTTTAGAAGAAGGAAATCAATAACCAATGCTAAAACAGATTTCAGCTTTGGAAAAGTTTGGATAAATTCACTTATCCAGCATTAATTTTAAGCAAATATTCAAATATTATTAATTGTTTATTCATCTGAATGCATAAATTACTAAATTCATTTTATTGTTTATATAAAACATTAATTAAAAAATATGTTTATTTAGTCAACATCATTAGAAGTAATCATAATAATCTTCACTCATATGATAATAATATTTTTATTATTATTATTACAGACTATAAATCATAACTGATAATTATCACTATCTCAATAATACTACTATCATAATATTTTATTATTATTATTATTTACTTCATCATTATATATTGATTTTTTTATGATTATAGTTATTCACTTTTTGTATTCTTTTATAAAATGAAAGACTAAGTGTAATAAATAGAGGATATTTACAATTATTTAGTTGATATAAGGAAACATTATATTATCATGAATGGCTTCATCACTCATCACAATACAAATTTTTTTTTTACTTACTAGTGAAATATTTCCTTAAATGTATGGGAAAAAAAATGATAGATTTTCTTTGATTATTTTTTTCTGAAAAAAACCCATCAATTTGCATGGAAATCTCCATTCTGTGCCAATGAGATCAATTGCTGCATTACTACATCCATATAAAAGAAGTTCTGAAATTTACAATAATGGATTTTTTAAATTTATTTTGTTCACTTCTGCATTCAAATGCAAAATTTTGGTCCTGGCAAGCTTGGCTTGCAATCTAGTTCGGTAACAGACACTGCACCCAAATTTCCACTGTCCTTATTGCAATCGAGTATGGTGAAAGACACTGCACCCAAATTTCCACTGTACTTAATACAATCTAGTATGGTGAAAGACACTGCACCCAAATTTCCACTGTCCTTATTGCAATCTAGTATGGTGAAAGACACTGCACCCAAATTTCTACTGTCCTTATTACAATCTAGTATGGTGAAAGACACTGCACCCAAATTTCTACTGTTCTTAATGCAATCTAGTATGGTGAAAGACACTGCACTCAAATTTCCACTGTCCTTAATGCAATCTAGTATGGTGAAAGACACTGCACCCAAGTCCTTATTGCAATCTAATATGGTGAAAGACACTGCACCCAAATTTCCACTGTCCTTAATGCAATCTAGTATAGTGAAAGACACTGCACCCAAATTTCCACTGTCCTTATTGCAATCTAATATGGTAAAAGACACTCAGTGACCTCCCAGGATTTTATCATAGGAGGAATTTTCCCCCTTGTCACAAAATTAAGGGTGGATTAGAACCAAACGAAGGGGTAGGAGGAAAAGGCCAAAGTTCATTATTTAACTAATACTTCAATATCCATCTCTCTTTTTCATGCTAAACTTGGTAAGACCCTTAATGGAATCAAAATCTATAAAAGATGTTGCCTCTGGTTGTACAAGCATTAATCTCTTGAATGTTTCTAAGCTTAAATCTAATCCTTATCTGTGTATGAATACTGTTCCATGCTGAGAACCCCCTTTCAGTCAGCTGTCTGAAGGGGCACATACATAGATAGATCAGCCAGCTGGAACAAGTTTGAAAACTGTTATCTTTGTTATGTACAATTTTCTACATCTCACAGGTATTCTCTTTTGGATATTTCTGCTCCAAAATAAGATTTTCACTAAGATAAGTTATGCCAAAGACTAACATTTCATTTTTAGGTTTTTATTTATTAATCTTAACCTTATGTTAGTGCTATATAGTTTTGTAGCACATTAATCTGATGGGTTAAATTGTATTGAGAAAAAAAAATGAAACTTGCACTTTTTAATTCTATTTTAATTTGGCTTGTTTATCTCCCTTTTATACATTTAATTTCAAAATAGCCACTGAAATGAGGGGTTGACTGGCACACTGTGTTTTTGTCCATCCAGCATGTATATCAGACTAATATTTAACACCATTTTCAGGTTCAAAGTCACTCACTGATATATGCATTAACATTTTCCCAGTTCCAATAATATGATATATTTCTAACTTAGAAATAAACTGCCTTCACGGTTATGATCAGCCAGTATTTGCCAAAGAAAATCATCATCTAAAGATAAACCATACTAGAAATTAGCCACTTGGGTCTTCTAGATAGCCAGTATTATAAACATGCATTTGTAAAACGTCCTTGATGTTCAAACTACGACAGAATGCTTGTAACAGGGCCCACTGTGCCAATCAAATTTCGCTTAACAACCATTCATATAAAGCCAAAGAAACCAGATGTGTAAACAGTTACAAAAAAAGACATGCTGCAACAAGTACTACAATATTTCTACTGGCCTGACTTGTGTCGTGACAAGCATTTTAAGGGTGAATGGCTGAATAAAATTGTATACTGTGCAGAGTACATTTTCATATGGGCAACTTTAAACTAATTTGCGGGAGTTCTTGTGCATCGTCGCTTTCCAAGTCAGTGACTTTGTAAAAATTTTGTGCAAATCACACGATCAAATGCCCTGTGAGCATCTCTCAACACTGCGCCTAAATTTCCACCGTCACTTATTGCATTCTAGTATGGAAACAGACACTACCCATATTTCCACTGTCACTTATTGCATTCTAGTAAGGAAACATATACTACCCATATTTCCACTGTCACTTATTGCATTCTAGTATGGAAACAGACGCTACCCATATTTCCATTGTCACTTATTGCATTCTATTACGGAAACGGACAGTGTACCCAAATTTTCATTGTCACTTACTGCATTCTAGTCAGTGTCCAATTTCTCAATCATTTTCAAACATGATTATGACTGTGTTGAGAGACAGAATCTCAACTGGAACAATTTTATCACTATATTTAAACAAGCATTTATTTTTTAAAATGTGTCCAATTGTTGTAGAGAGTAAAAGGCAAATGAAACTCTTTGTGTGATGAAGTATCAAAAGAAACTGATCATGCAAGTTCAGTCACTAGTTTTGTAGGATTCATGTGGGAAACCTAATTAAATAGAGTTTATTACTTGAAACCTACTTTCTTTTTGTTTGTTTTTAGGCATTTTCTGGTGGAACGTCCTTACTAATTAAATAAATGTATACAAAATTTTTGACATAAGAACCGTTTATGCTGGGAGAGGGTGGCGATATCATTTTTCTCCCACTAATATATTTTCATATCTTATGAGAGATATAACAACTTATGATCATCATTATTATAATCATGATATTATTATTTACTTTGTCATGAAATGATCAAACATGCTATCATAATGGACATTTATATAATTGTCATTTGTGACTGAACAAACAAACAGCAGTATTATGTTCTTCTTTATATTTACACTTACCGGTATCTTCACTACCCAGAAGTAAGTCTCATTCAACCAGACCTCTTGCATGGCTCTATGACATATTTACCATTGAAGGGTCTGGTAAAGATGTATATAAACAATTGTATTGCTCCAGAGAAGTTTTCTGTAAAGTTGCTGATTGGCTGACAGGTTAGCCAGCAAAAAAGTAAAACTCAGATCACATAAATTCAAAATTTTCAAAATGATGCAAATTGTCAGACAACAACACAAACTCAGTAGCACATAAAATGGTCAAACATTGCTGACTCTGGCACAAACACATTCTACCACCATTAAATGTTTACATTTTTCTCTTATACACAAATAGTTCTGAAACAATTACAATATACATATTGTTTTTCTGACAAAAGAAAAATAAGAAAAGAAAGAAATAAAAGAAGAGTGACACCTATCATTAACAGATCCTGAACCGCCAAAGAGCAAACAAGTCTTGGAGTCATGCGAGATTCTGGCTGAATGAGACTATGGGCTCTTGACACCAGATATAACTTCTTTGTACTAAAGAGATTTGGAAGGGAAATAAATCTCAGGTAGGTAACTAGGTTCTGAACAGACCAATAACAAAGAATTAAAGAAAGTGAATTGAGAACTTGCTTATCAAAGAGCAACCTACCTGCATATGGTATATCATTAGCTCATTGGCAAGTTTATTTCTGTGCTGTGCCTCTTGCACCTTGGTATACATTAGGCTCTGGAAAATTAGTATAAATAAAGAATCACATAAATAGAAAAAAAGGTAAGAAAATGTTCTTGATAAATTGCTACAACTGACAAATAAATTAGTTACTTATCTGGCAGAAAGTGTAACTGTGGCCTAAAAAAACTAATAAATGGGAATGAGTTTTTAACAGTCATTCATAAACGGAATCCACTGAATGACACCACAAATGGAAATAATTTCTTAACAGTCATTCATAAATAGAATCTGCTGAATGACACCACAAATGGGAATGATTTCTTAACAGTCATCCATAAATGGAATCCACTGAATCATATCACAAATGGAAATAATTCCTTAATAGTCATTCATAAATGGAATCCATTTGAATGACACCATAAATGGGAATGATTTCTTAATAGTCATTCATAAACAGAATCCATTTATCTAACAATCACTTCTATCTGATGTTTAACTTGGAATGACTTATACTGAATAAACGAGATTACACTATTTTAGTAACAAGCACCATAACATAGACAGTACAGAAGTAATGACACATTGGCTTTACAAATTAAATTTATGTCATCCAAAGCAAAAGGAGACAAATTGCATGATCTTATTCCTATATAACCATCAAATAGCAGTCATATTACCGAACTCAGTAAAGTACACAAGGGAGAATACTCCTAATGCTAAGTAAAATACAATGTTGACTTGAATTAAATACTGTGTTACTTTCTTCACCCAAAATCAGTGAACTGAAATAGCTGAAATACAAATGTAGGTTAGCCGACCACAAATCTATATAAAACAAAGAATAAATGCCAAGGACTAAAGTGATCATTGCATAACATCAACGAAAAAACAATGACTTTACTTTGGAAGACATCTTGTATTCACAATAGTCTGTTCATACTTCATCCTCTAGGAAAAATAGTCCATCATAACAAACAAATTCAACCTAAATAAATTAAAAGCTAAAAAGTGGGAAAATACCAGTATTGGCATCATTCAAAATCAAAATATTCTTACATGCAGATCGAAATGGTCATATATAATTCATTCAATTTCATCATCAACAATTACTTTGATTTTTTTCTGGTTCCCCTGTTGAGCTGCTGCCCTAAGCACATGCTTAGTGTGCTAAATGGCAAATCCAGCACTGATTGGATTACTTAACTGCATTTCCACTACACAGTGAATCCTTTTCATAAAGGTATTAGTAAATCTTTCTTTAAGTTAATGAGTTTTGGAAACTGTCATTTCTTATTGCTTCATCTGAACACACAATAATGAAATGTAACCATAAGCCCATTACAATGACATATCATTTATAAAGCAAGATTCTGAAGGTTTAACTGCTAACATCACAAATGCCTAACAAACACCATCACTGGGCAATACTGTCCACATCACAAATGCCTAACAAACACCATCACTGGGCAATACTGTCCACATCACAAATGGCACACAACTACCATCACTGGGCAATACTGTCCACTTGAAAAAAGCCACACAACTACCATCACTGGGCAATACTGTCCACATCACAAATGGCACACAACTACCATCACTGGGCAATACTGTCCACTTGAAAAAAGCCACACAACTACCATCACTGGGCAATACTGTCCACTTGACAAAATGCCACACAACTACCTTCACTGGACAATAATGTCCATTTGACCAATGCCATACAACTACCATCACTGGGCAATACTGTCCACTTGACAAATGCCACACAACTACCTTCACTGGACAATACTGTCCACTTGATAATTGCCACACAACTACCTTCACTGGACAATAATGTCCACTTGACAAATGCCACACAACTACCTTCACTGGACAATAATGTCCATTTGACAAATGCCACACAACATCCTTTGTCTAGTTAATTGGCCACTGGATTAATTAGTCACATAACTACCTATATTGGGTAATAGTTTAATTGTTCACTTGACAACTATCACAACTACCTTTATTGAGCAATTGCTTAAATTTTCAATTGACAACTGCTGCACAACTACCTTTACTGGGCAATAATATAACTGTCCACTTTCCAACAGCCTCATCATTGCCTTTACTGGCCAATAGTTACACCATCCATTTGACAACTGCCTCACATTTGCCTTTATTGGGCAGTAATATAACTGTCCACTTTTCAACTGCCTCACAATCACCTTTACTGGGCAAAAATATAGCTGTCCACCTGTCAACTACCTCACAATCACCTTTACTCGGCAATGGTTAAATCATCCATTTAACAATTGACACACAACTAACTTCACCTAGTTTAACTATCCACTTGACAACTACCACGACTACTGTGATCTATAGTTCAACTTCACATCTGACAACTGTTGCACAAATACCTTCAATGGGCAATACTTGATGGGTCCATTACACAACTGCCACATAACTAACTTTCACTGGGCAATAGCTTAACTCTCACCTGACAACTGCCACATAACTAACTTTCACTGGGCAATAGCTTAACTGTCACTTGACAACTGTCACACAATGACCTTCACTAGACAATAGTTTCATATTATCCACTTAACAAATGCACAATTACCTTGAATGGAAAATAGTTTCATACTATCCACTTGACAAACACACACTGGGAAACAGATTAACTGTCCAACTGACAAATGTCACATAATTACTTTTACTAGGCAATAATGTATCTATCCATTTGACGAGTGCCTCACAAATGCCTTTACTGGGCTACAGTCAAACCATCCACTTGACAACTTTCACACAACTACCTGCACCTAGCTTAACTGTCCACTTGCCAACTGTCACACCACTACCTTCATTGGACAACAGTTTCATACTGTTCACTTAACAGCTGCCACACAACTACCTTTACTGGGCAATATTTTCATACCATCCACTTGAAAACTGCCTCACAACTACCTTCGCTAGAAAACAGTTTTAATTATCCACTTTACAACTGACAAGCAACTACCTTCATTGGGCAATAATTTTGTACTGTCACCTTGATAAATGCCAAACAACTGCTTTCACTAGGTAATAATTTCATACTGCCAACTTAACAACTGCCAGACAACAACTTTCACTGGGAAATAGTTAACATCCACTTAACAACTGCTTAAACACTACATTCACTGAGAAATAGTTTCAATGTCCACTTTGTTACAAACTTACTTAAAATTATTCCTTTCTTTTATACATGCATTATATAAGTTTAGATTTCCAATATAATAAACACTTGAAAATATATTATCTTAAGTCTGTGCTTAAAATGTATTATCTAAAGTTGACTGTATAATACAAAATCATGTAGCAATATGACCATAATAGTGGTATAATAGTTCTTACATGGCAAGAAGATCATGCATTTCATGGTATCTAACTAAGGTCTTTATAAAGCAATGATATGCAAGGTAAAGCTTTGGCAGTCACATGTACAATTACTATGGACAGGAGCTAAAACCTGGACATTTAGACTGGCCAAATTAAGGTATGAAAATACTTTATTTCTTTTAGCATTTGATTAATATTGCTTGGAGCTATAATTTTGGGAGGTTTCCTTTTTACCTCTTCTTTGTTTATATAGAATAGGTGTTGTTTTGAGGATTCTATTTTATTCATTACAATTCATTCTAGCAGACTGTTTTTCACTAAATACACATTTCATTGTTTACACCCCATTATGTTTATCAAATATATTAACTGTAATTCATATTCAAATATGCAATGCTAGTACACTGAATATAATATGCTATTATGTTGTAATCTATTTATATAGAACAGCTACAATGTAAATATTTCTTATTTTCATTGTCTTACATTTATAACATGTTAGATTTGCTTTTAATTTTGTGTAGTAAGTGATAAGAAACATAATTGTTGACACAATGAGAGCACTTGTATAAAACAGCATGAAGGCTCTATTTAAGAGTCAGTGTAATGTACATATATTGTGTAATTAACCTTATATTTGGACTTAAAAACTTCTGTTTTGTAGTCGCTTCTAAGCCTGGAGAGTTGAGGCTGAGTTGAGAGACTGTTAAAGGGAGATTGTGCTAGCCAGGGAATCCTGCCACAAGGGCAGACAAACCTGGGATGTCCTAGGAATGTTGGGACATGGGAGCCCCAGCTGCAGCAAGTACCCTGTAATTCATTATACAGTGGAGAAGACATTGGAGGTCATACCTACCATTATATTTGTATCCACAGAGAGACTTTAATGTCAGGAAGCAGGCCTGCAATTCTAAAACATTGATGTGGCTCATTTTCTCAGTACTACTCCAGCGACCACCAGTTTTATCATTATCTGTCTCATTTACCCCTCCCCATCCTATAAGAGAAACTGTCACTTTTGATAATAATGTCTGGGTTACCTCTGCAATTAGGCATAAAACTGATTTTAACATTTTGGATCCACCATTTAAATGAATGTATCTTTAGCATTGCTGGAAAGAGAAACTGATGCATTATAACTGCCCTTATGCATTTTCAGTAATCTGTCTTTCTTCCTTTCCAAAGGTTTGTAGTAGAGAGGGGCATATTCTAAGCCTGGCTCACTAGCAACCATTGTGCCTATTAATTGTGCTAATTCACAAATAGTCAAATGTTTCTGCTTCAACACTATTTCACAAAACTCAATCAATGCCTGTGCCTTTCCCTCAGTCAATCTAACCATCATATTTAATGAATTAATGAGAAATCCCACAAAGCTGATAGTTTGTATAGGTTGCAAAATGGATTTAGTTGGGTGTATTGTAAATCCTAAATCATCCAATAATGCAGCAGTATGACACACACTGTTATGACACTCTAAGTATGTTCAGCCTTGAAGCAGACTATCATCCAAATAGACAACACTGAGATAACCCATCTTACACAAGGAAGAAAAATAACAGGCTTCATGACTTTGGTGTAAACTAGTGGTGCAGATGCCAGTCCATTTGGTAAACAGGTGCACTGATAAAATTGTCCTTTCCAGTGAAAGCATAAATATTTGCGAATGCAATGTCGACCGGAAGAGAGTAATATGCATCTTTCTGGTCAAAAGAAGTAAAATAAGAATCTTTGCGAACCATGGTCAGTGCTGTTTTTAATGTCTCCATTTTAAAATGGCGATGTACCACATGTGCATTGAAAGCATGCAGATTAAGTATAACCTGGATGCTCCCATCACGCTTTTCTCTAATGAAAATGTTAGACAAGTACTTTACACAGGCAAAGTTTATTCTCTCAACTACTCCCTTTTTCAGCAGTTTTTCAATTCTGGTTGTAATTACAGTTGATTCTTTGTCAGAAAATTTTCTCTGTTTTTGAATACAAGTTTGGACTGGGCTACTATCAAGTTTGAGTCTATAACCTTTTTGATTAAATAAAATCCATGCATCAGAGGTTATCTTCTGCCATTTTTTAGCACACTGACTAACTTTACCAGCAACAAAATTTTCTGGCGTATTATATAAAGCTGGGAAAGAAACTGTGCTCTCATGAATGGGAAAACTGCTACTTACAGTTTTTGTGGAAGATACAACACTGCTTCTGTTCACAAATCTTGACAGGGGTTGTAAGGTCTCCTCTTTTTGAGGTTCTGTGGTCCCCGTTGGTATGGTTTCCATTGATAGGGCTGGGACCTGGCCCCCATCTTGAATAAAAAAGACTTGGGTCCTGCTTGAGTACCTTTATAATTTGAGTATCTTCCAGTGTTTGAAGCAGAAAACTTGCCAGACACTTTTTTCTCCATCTGCTGAGCATCTGCAATATTTTTAACTTTTGTAGACAAATCATCTCCAAACAGGAAGTCAGTTACCTTATTTTGGGGTGCACAGAGAGACTGATAACTGTAATGGAGATCTGGCTTGATCAGTTTTTTCCTCATATGAGACATGTCACAAAACGCATAAGAAGCATCCGCAATACATCACCAGCATCTGCAAGCAGTTTATTTACATTTGCTGGTGTACCATCTAACTTATTGTGTAGTAATTCATCCACGCGCCTGAGAAGGGAAGCAATAGATTTAGCAACAGTTTCTTGAAACTTTTGGAGCTTGGTATCCATTTGTTGCGTAGCTTTGTTCATTTTTGCCCAAATTTCGGGATTTACTTTAGGCACACTTTAATTTTGGCACTTTTGTGGTATTAAATGTTTTTCACTCAAGTCCTTAATTTTTTCCTGTGCTATTTGGGCCCTGAATCCCGCATTCACAACTTTGGCCAAGCTCTCCTGAATGAGAGGCCCACAACATTCATGCACTTCATAAACGTTGGAGAGTTCTTTCAGGATGTCATTTCCTTCAGTTTCTGAGGGTAAATTTGATGGTGATGTTACTAAGTTTTGAAGGCCACTCTCGAAGTCATCAACATCTTCCTCACTTTCCACATGGTGTTAGGAAGATCACTTCCCTTGTTATGCTGAACCGTTTCTGTCCGTGCATGTTTCTGTGCCGGTCCATCGAATCCCGGCATATCAGCCATGCGTTTTTTGCTAAGAATGTCAACTTGTGACTTCAAAGTTGTTACCATAGCTGACAAATTTGTCAATAATTCAAGCTAACAGTCCCACATCACTTGACTGTGGGTTGTTTGTTGTTCAGTAAGACTGTCATCTGGGCACCGCCATTGTTGTGCAGATGTCACGTTTTCTGTCGGCGACTCTCTCTCGAGATTTCACAGTCATGTGACAAACTCATCAGTAATGGCGTAGTCCCCCTATCTGTAGATGAAGAATTTCTCCTTGATTTTGACACCACTACAAGGCTATCATTTTGCATAGTTGTTCCCCCTTGGGAATCACTGCATTTTGTTGCAACTGTGATGGAGAAATCTTTGGCCTTATCAGCTAAATGCTGCTTGGTTCTATTTTGCAATATTTCTTGCATTAGTCCATGCCCCGTATTGACAGGATACCTTTGGCTTTGTCCCGGTTCCGCCATTGTGCAAAGCTGTGCAAGAGATGACACTCAAAAACGATGAAACAATGAAGTACGGCACAGTTATGACTGTATGCAGCCTTTAAAACGGTAGCGGAAGTTTCTGCCCCATGCTAATTACAAATTTGCATGAAAGTTCAGCCGTAAATTACTGGAATCATGAAAATGTAAAACTTGAGAAACACAAAGTACTGATTCCTTGATGCTGGACCAATCACTGACTCATCACGTGACCAATTCCATCTCATGGGATCCCAAGGCACTTACTGGGAAAAATATAATTCATTATACAGTGGAGAAGCCATTGGAGGTCATACCTACACAATGAAAGAGCCACTGAATGATGTCGCTATACAGTGAAGGAGCCATTTGAGGATGTAATTACTCAGTAAATAATAATTCGGTGCAAGAAGTATCTGTGAACATAAAGTGCTCTTAAGAACTTCAAGACTGGTTTAACTGCAGTTATGTTTTTTTAACTATTGTGTAATAATTGTTTTTTAATTCATCATAATCATCTAATTAAATCTTAGTTTTTGTGTGTGTTGTCTCTATGTTCTCCATAAGTAGCATTCCAACCATCTATTTGTCCATTCTATGACACACTTGAAAACTTCTCCAAACTACTTAGACTTGGCAACAGTTAAACTTTCCACCTAACAACTGCCTCACAATTTCCTTCACTGAGAAATAATTTAAACACACAACCGCCAATGATAATGTCTTGGGTATCTAGATGGACAAATGTTCATGGTCATTAATCTCACGTGTACCACAAAATGACATGATAAAAAACCATGAGAGGGACCTTTACATCATGCACAAGTGGTATCTAAAATGCAGAATAAAACAATTACTTGTCCAATAAAAATTGACATCTCTCTTTTAAATATTGATTTTTTAAAATACAAGAATGTTTTTTCACCTGTTTATCACTTTTCTTTGTAATATTTGGAATGTTTTTCAGCAATAAGAAAAGAGAACAAATAAGTGAACTGGTTGAATCATAAAGGTGTTCATTTAGTTGGACAACTAAATATTTAATCCATTTTGGTTGGACAACTAAATATTTCATTCATTTTGCTTGAACAACTAAATGTTTCATCCATTTTAGTTGGGCAACTAATTGTTCCATCCATTTTGGCAGGACAACTAAATGTTTCATCCATTTTTGTTGGACAACTAAATGTTCCATCCATTTTTGTTGGACAACTAGAACTCATATGTGCAAAACTAAAAGGCCTCTTATGGTTGTCTTGCCATAGCAGTTTTGCATTGCATTTGACAGATTGGTTGTCTTGGATCCTGGGAATAAGCAAAGAGTAAATTAATTACAAATGATACAGTAAACATGTTGTAAAATGAAACAGGTGCTTTGAACCAATGTAGGAACATGTGCCTGTTCTATTTCTACTATCTAAAATACTTCAATACTACCCTTCCACTCCACCTGGCACATAATTACTTACATGACTAATAGCAATACAGCAGTAAATACCAAATGCTGTGGCAACTTCCTCATCAAAAGCAGTAAAAAACGGCCCCGTTTTCTTGTTACATAACTGGGCCACCCCTAAGACAACATCTGGAATAGAAAACAATTCATGCAGTAATATATGGCTGTTTACTTGGTACATCACAACCTGGACTATTCCTTATACAACATATAAAATATAGGGCCAGAACATAGGTTTGAAAAGTCACACTGATTTAGAACATGTCAGAAATGTGTCCATTCAACACTAAAGGCCTGCTTGTACTTGAAGAAAGCATGGTTCAGAATGTCCATCCTAAGTGTTAGATCAAACAAGGGCTATAACTCAGTCAAATTGATATCTATCATAATATAAAGCCAGGTGTTGGGAATTGGTTGCATTTTGAAGATGAATGACCAGGTCATCAGTGGGAATCAACTGCATTTTGATGATAAAAGACCTGGTCATCACCACGTCATCAGTTGGAATCAACTGCTTTTTTATCATAAATGACCAGGTCATCAATGGGAATCAGCTGCATTTTGAAGAAGAAAGACCAGGTCATCAATGGGAACTGGATGCGTTTTGAAGATGAATGAGCAGGTCATCAGAACCAATTAAACAGTGATTTTAAATGTGTCCCAGGCTTCATGGAATGATTACTATCGCCAAGCTATCTTACAAAAACTTCCCTTTGTCTGATAGTGGAGACTGATTACCAATAAGAGCATACATGTTAGGAATGGTCTATTGCTGGACTAAAAAGCATACTGACTTGCGATGTACTTAAAATGACAGAGGCGTAAAATGTTTTGTGAAGAAAAAAGTGGTTCATAATCAATTATTTAAAATAATAAGTGAATGCAGGATGTCAAGCTTGTCTAATCAATCATCAATTATTTTGATTCGTTGTCACTACTAATCAAGCCTCATATCAAATTTGTTTTATCAATCCTTGAAATGTTACTAAGTAGAAACAAATCTGATGTGACATAACAGACCAGGGGTCATACACCTTTGGTGTGACAAAATTCAAGGACTTTTCACGGATTTTATTCAATTTTTCAAGGACCCCGATGCCCAGTGCACTTTAGGTATATTTATCAATGGCCTTTTAAAGGATTAGTGAGAATGTTATAATTTCCTGACAAGGGGCTTCCTAATATTTGTGCAATAGGCTTGAGACTTTATAATAGAGAATAAAAAATAAAAAAAATCTTAGGGCTGTTCCAGTAAAACATATACCCCCCCGGGGGGAAGGCACTTTCAAATTCAACCAACCCACAACAGAAGCAATTTAAAAAAATTAAGATCCACTGTCAGATATGTTTAATCAAAAAAACACTGCCCCCTAGAGAAGCTTATTTTTTTTACATAATTTCTGGCTATGGGTTAGTGGGTGGTAGAAGCAATTTTAATATTGGGTTGGGGACAGAAGCGATTTAAATGACAGCTGGCTGGAGGTATTCTACTGAATTCTTATAGATCATATAATCTACTGCGTATTTTTATTTGTATTCATTCATTATAATTAGTCTTTTGTCCTTTTGTTTGTTTGTCTGTCAGCCATGTATGTCTCTGATACTGTGAAATCACAAATTTTCTTGGTGGCTTATTATTTGTAGATGTCATTGATCAGTCCCTTAATAATTATTAATTTAATGTCCATGAATATAGATTTTATATTAGGGATTTCTATTCTAATACAGAAATCATGAATTTGTATCCTTACTAAACTGTGTGTTTACTAAAGTGATCACAATGTTTTGCTATTTTTCTTTGTTCTCAGGCATGCAGCTTTTGATTAGAATAATAGTTAAATTTTGTATTGCTTTTTAAATGTGTGGTCAGATGCTCTGATTCCCTTGTTATTATTTTTTTCAATAAATGTTTTGGTAAACTTAAAATACATGATTTGTCAGAAAAAATCATTAATGCCTGTGAAAGCAATGTCCTTTATTTCTGCCTACTTTTACACTATATCATTTCTTGTAAGAACACATATTTCAGTTACTGACCTCTTATTTTTATGCCTTGTTGCAAGACTAATATAAAGTTTTAAAAAAAAGAAATATAGCAAGTCAAATATTTTTATATCATAAATTAGATTTTAAAAAATGGATGAAAGTCAAGGAATCATTTTTCCCAGAGTACTTGTAAAATCAATGTCATTGCAGTTAACTGTATTGTCAACAGCATCATCATCATCACTGATGTTCTAAAAGTAACATTCTGCACTTTTAATCCAGTTGTCACAGGTTCTATCTCCCACTTCGAGTCCTTCATATGAGACTTATACCTATGGTCTGAGGGGCTTTCATTGCAGAGTATAAGATGCTTGTGATACAGATCTGAGGGACTTCCATGGCAAAGTGGTACAAGATGCTTGTCATGTGATTACTTGCCTCCAGTGTGTAAATGAAAATGTTGCCAGTTACCTGTGGAAGGTCAGTGGTTCTACATAAGTGGTGTTTCGTGTCTCAAAAGTACTTGGATTTTCTTCAGCAGTAAAACTGGCTGCCATATATAGATTCTCTTCATCTGAAAATGGTGTAAAGGCCATAATGATCTACTGAAACCGGAGATCTCACGTCTAAATGACTTCGGCTGTTGGAGATAAACATCAAATCAACAGAGGCTCCATGTGCCCTAGTGTACTAAGGTGCTTGCTTTTACAGATCACTTGTACATGTCTCACAGTGAGTTTTTGTCACAGATCAACCAATTTGGGTTGGTGGTCTTTCAGGGTTCTTTCTCCACCTAATATACTGTTAACCCCACCCCACCCCCAAAAAACCCAAACCAAACTAAATCAACCAACTAATCAACTGTGGCAACAGCAGCAAAGGTACTAGTTCATCACTTTTGCCACAGCTGTTTGAGTTTATAAAGTTTGACTCCAGTAATTTTTGTAGACCTTTGAATATTGTCAATTATGCCTTTCTGACCGTTACCTAAAAGTCATCATCAGTTGGTACTAATGGATTTTTCATGGTGAGCATATGAGATGGAGAAGTCTCGAGAAATCCTGCATCACACGCTGCCAAAAAGTTTGCATTTTAGCTCTCTTAAAGTTTCTCTAACAATGTCAATTGTTCCAGCCAGAACTGTTATAGCTTATTCAAGCTATATTCACCGATATCTGAAGATGTGCATCTATAATAAATATTTGTAACAAAGTATGAGAATGCATCAGTGTTTTTCAGAGATGCATTTGAACTGAGCAACAACCAGAATCAACAAACCAAGAAATGAAATTATTCACATCTCTCTGGCAGCAGTACAGTGTATAATCATAATCAGCCAAAAGATTTTTCAATCTTTAAATTTGCCAAATTTTTTTCCAACCATACTGATTCAGTGGACATAATCACCAGAATGGACAGGAACAGACCCGAACAGGTATGACCAGAAGGTTAAAATCGATTTGAGTAGCTAAATTCACATGGCTTGGTTAACTGTACATCCTTTATTGTCTTCCCTTTGATGTAATTTCTTAATGAAGCTGAGAAAATAATGTTGCACACATCAAAAAAGAGGCACACTTCTACTCATTATTGTTGTCATTATACTTCTCCATTCCAGCCTGTTCTTATGATCTTGTCCCCCCACATACTGTCTGTCATGTTTATGATATGTATCTAAATTTGTCACTTACTTTTCCTATTATTATACTAATTGTTTGTGAATATGCGTATCAATGTGAAATGGAATCAGGAGACTAAATCCATGATAGAAAACCTCTACATTTCTGGATGTATTCTGCTTGGATTCTATGTTTCTGCACAAAACTCAAGAGTTCAAGACTCGCTGTACTAATTCAGTTCCCACTGTAAACCTGTGCAAACACCATGATATTAAAATTCAGTAACTTAAAACTTTGAGTGCTCATGATCAAATTTGTATGAGTATAGACGTGTCTATGATGACAGCTTTTGTGAAAAGAAAACCATCTGAAATGTGTGCTTTCAATACTAACACCAAAGAATCAGCTGCTGATTTCAGTAACGAGTCTTCCAAACTCAGGTCTGTAAAGGGATGGGAATTATGTTAATAAAACAATCTCCCTGACTTTTTTCAGTCACAACTAGGACAAGCTCTCAAAAGATTTTTTTTTTACTAAAATCTTACTTTCATTATCAACCAATCTGGGACAGTCAAACCATGTATACTCTATTTTATCTTCACTGATTTATAGTATGGTTCTCATTCTTTTATATCTGTAGTAATGTGAGTCCTTCAACAACTCTCAATGGTTGTATGCCTTTTTTGACCATGCTGACTGGACACACTGTAAGATAATGTTCAAGTAACAGAAATACCATGGGATAACCAGAGACCAATAAAATCAAATAAAATGGTCAAGTTATCTCCCCTGCAGGGATGCTGCCAGGATTTCAGGACTTAATCTAAGTTTTGTGTGTGTGTGATCTCCAATGAGGAAGTGGTGGTGGGAGGAATAGCCATTGTTAAATATCTCTCTAACACTTAAATATCTGTCACTCTTTCTTACTGTTCCACTCTGTTAAGGCTCTACTGAAATCAAAATACTCAAAGAGATGTCATCTCTAGTTGTATAGCGATTATTACTGTAGCAGCAGAGAGGGTGGACCCTACAACTTTTCTGAGCCCTTATTTTATAAAAATAAAGGTTCTATCGATGACATTTTCTCTAATTGATCTCCAATATTATGGTACCTTCGAATATTTCAGCACCGGGTCACTCAATTTTTGTCGTCCACCCTCTCTGCTGCTATAATTAACCAAAGATTTTATCCAGACCTACACGATATCTAGATCTTGGATCATGTAAATTTATCGTTATAAATCCGAACGGAACAGCTTGTGCTTTTGAAAAGAAATTTTTAAATTTAATCATGTCCATGTCCCCTGAACACCAAGTATAGTAAATATTCTGCAGGGTATAATTATCTACTCCATTAAATACAACCAAAATATTACAGTTATCTCTAATTACCTTAGGTATCTGCGTGTATCGTTGTGTAACATAAATCACATCAGTATTTTTATGTCTACCTCGAGAAAATATTCTAGCTGGATTGGATTGTTTATCCAACATAACATCATCGTACACCACTAAATTATTAATAAGTCCATCTAGATCATCTACAGATGGTGCCTCATCGATATCGGTAATAAAATCAATAACATCATTATCCAGTATCTTTGCATTTTCATTAAAATCTTTAAGTACCCCATAACACCGCTGATCATCTACAGATGGTGCTACCAAATATAACCTATCCCACTTGAGCCATCGCATTATTATATTAAGCAATAATTGTGTTTTACCAGATCCAGATGGACCTATTATAATCATTCTGATAGAATTTGGTAATGCTGGATGGTGCTTTACTGGTTCTTGTTTTCGTGTCGCTGAAAAATCAATTATATCCATATCATTAATAACATGAGTCTATATTGTGTTCGATGCAGAGCATTTACACCTATTGCCGAATTAACAACGATAACAACAAAAAAATAAAAGACGTGCAATTACAGGTAAATGTGTAAAATGTGGCACAAAAAAATATAAATTTATTTCATCAAAGACAGGTGGAGATATAGCCGCTTCATTAGGGAAATTACCAGGAACCCCATGGGCTAAATACCCCGGTGAGAAACACCTTCCTGGATATAATTATTGTGGTCCTGGAACCCGACTTGATATCCGACTTGATCAAGATCAACATAGACCAGGAGAGCATCCAGTAAATAAGATTGATCAAGCGTGTCATGTTCATGATGTTGCGTATAAAAGTAAGGATTTACAACAACAACATCTCGCAGATGTGAAATTGATTCATGCGTTAAATTCTATACCTAATAAATCTCTCAGAGAAAAACTCGCTAGTTTTCTAATAAAATCTGCTATGAAAAGTAAAATAATGCTAGGGGCTGGTAATTAATTATATAACTAATATAATGGAATCTGTTTATTATTCCCCAAGAGGATATTGGAGAGGCAAAGCAGCTATTACTAAACTTTCCGAAGCAGCAAAAGTCTCACGTAATGTCGCTGCAGCGTGGTTAGCACGACAGGCAATATGGCAGATTTATCTACCACCACCTAAAAAAATTCAATACGCACATTTTGATGTCAGCGTCCCTAATGAAGTTCATCAAGCAGATATTTTATTTTTACCACACGATACTATTAAAACACGTGGACGAAAATCACGCACGTACAAATACGCATTGACTGTCGTTGACGTTGCGAGTAGATATAAAGAAGCGGAACCATTATCAACAAAGACAGCATCTGAAGTTGCATCTGAGTTCGAGCGAATTTATCAGCGAGGACCTTTGCGATGGCCACAATTATTACAGGTTGATCCTGGTAAAGAATTTCTTGGTACAGTATCATCACTGATGAAGCGACATAACGTTAAAATCAGACGAGGACATACTGAAATTCATCGTGATCAGGCAATCGTTGAACGATTTAATAGAACACTTGCTGAGCGGTTATTTGGATATCAATACGCGAGGGAAATATCTACCGACTTTAAGTCCGGAGAGAGATCTCGTGAATGGGTTGCAAGATTACCAGGTGTGATATCTGCGCTAAATAATGAAATTACTCGTGCAACTTGCATGAAACCTTCTAATGGGATTACAAAAAAAATATATAGCCCGTAGCGATAAACAACAACCTCGACCAATATTAGGTAATGTAACTGTAAGATATTTATATGAGCCTGGGGAACTTGAGGGTGGTAAAAAAAGAGCAACCGATCCTGTCTGGAGCGTTACTACACATACAATTTCTGACATAGTTAGATCCACTGGAAGACCTGCAATCTACAGACTAGATTCTACAGCTCCTCAGCGTGGATTTGTACGTGAACAATTACAAGTAACTCCTGCGGATACACAATTACCACCACATACAATTACATAACCAGAACCTCTACGTCGATTGCATTCAAGACAGGTCAGCATCACATTATCACGTGTGTGACCTAGATCGCTATTAATTCTATCTACGGTAAATTGTCTTGGATTATTATTCGAATACTGCCATAACATCTTACAGTTACAGCTTGCACAATCATTATTCTGTCGTTGTTTTAGCGTTATAATAAATTCAGCATCAATATCGAAGTTACGCTTATTTTTTTGTCACATTGTTTATAACCCGCTAATTTTTTTCTTTATTGCAGCAGGGTCGTTAGTAATTTCCTCAGTTATCACGTAATCTATAATAACCCTATGTAGTTGAGATATTCTTCTGACTCGAGAAACTGCAAGATAGACTAAATTCGACCATTCAATCCGATCATCTACAATCCAGATATTTGTATCAGAAATAGTTAATCCTTGAGATGAGTGAATCGTTATAGCGTATCCTAACGTCCATGGAGATTTATCCATACTCAATGCGCATTCAACAACATCAATAGCAACCAAAACAATATCATTCAAGACGAGATTCTGTACCTTTGGTTCCACCAAGACACCAGGAATTTCCACTTCGATATTTTGTCGTCGAGTGTCTGCTGGGCGATAACACAAAGGTACAGGTAGATCTGAAAACTTTTCTTTATGTAATAGAAATAATTTCTTCTGTAGTTCATCACGAACTATCTTTCTACTTGCGACTATCAAATCAGCTGATCTCCATAAAGTCCAAAAATCACTCATCGTAGTTTCTGGAATTACTTTACGCATTATCTCACATTGTATTTTATCTGGCTGCAGTCTGATTAATCTTTTAAGTTCTTTCAGCGGTTCATCAATGGCTCTACGGTCATCATTTATTTCTTCATAATAATCTACGTTATTCTTCAGCCATTCATGTGAAGATTGTCCAACAAAAGGTGGTGGTTGACCATGATCACCACAAATTATCACAGCAGTATTCTTTAATAACAACCACTCAAGAAATACTTTTAATACTTCTAACGACACCGTGCATATCTCGTCCCATATAATATACTTAGGTATATATTTTTCACCCATTCGTTCAGGAGTCCATGTGTCTCCGCACCATCTAAAGAAACTATGGTATGTACATGATTTTACTCCTCGTTCTTTTATTTCCCTGGCTAATTTATGTGTAGGTGTCAAAAGAATTATATCTGAACTATTATTCATAAATAAGTTAATCGCACGAGTTGTTTTAATTGAACCACCGCATCCGTTAAGATAAACAGTCTTATGTCTAGCTACAGGGTCGTATACAGATGGTGCAGATGATTTTGATGCTTGATTATTATTTTTGTAATATATTTCCTTAATTTCAACGTCTGCAGATTCAGAATAGCTAAGTATATTCTCTTGTTTTATTCTCCATGTTCCCCATTCACCAAGCAGCGGTTTTAACAAATCTGTATATTTTTTATGTATATAAAATGAATCCGTAGCAACTCTAATAGCATCATTAGGAAATCTATTTATCATCGACAATAGATTTATTGAAACATAAGCTAACATCGAAGATCTTAAATGAGTGAACTGCGGTGAGTCGCCATCAATATAGCTCACAATCGTACCTAGTTTGGTCCCGTCTGATAAATAAGCATTACATCGGTTTACAAACGTATTTTTTTCCGTTGTATATTGTCTAACTTTGACATCGTCTGAAGTATATTTTAGCGCAAGATGTTCCATTTCTTCATGAAGAGATTCTGTACGGTAAATATTACCATTAGGCCGTACAAACTGATCGTAATGTTCGTATTCTGAACTTTGAAACAACCACACAGATACAGGGTCACTTTTACTGATATTTTTGATAAAATCAAGTATATGACCATCATAAAATTTAACCGTTCTATCTCGTGGAAATATTGTTACTGCTGAGGTCCACGCATGCGAATTATGATCAATGATATCTATCGGAGCTCCATTTTTAATGTATTTTGCTTTATATAAAATCTTTCCGGTTAACGTCTTCACTGTTATTGGAAATCTTAATTTCTTTTCTAGCTCAGCGACATCTTTGATAGACGCTCCGGTATCTTTAACTGTTTCTGCCCATGTGTTTATTTTTTTACGTCTTAAATCTGTCAGGCCATTACTACGTATCGCATTTGTAAAATGTTCTGTAACTCGTTCAGCTACACAGTTTATTCTCGACAGTTTCATCGGTTTAAGATTCTTAACGTCAGGTTTATCATTCAGCGGATATATTGCATATACAACTGCGGTCACAGGATACCCCCGCTCATAATACGGTCTGTCAATACCAGTAAGTATTCCGGGCTTGGATTTATTATTTAAGAGAACAATATTACTTCCCGATTGCACACGTACTAGATCACGCTTATCACGAATAATCCAGATATCATCATCTGTGTTTACAATAAATTTTATTAAAATAAAATATTTTTTATTATCAAGGTGGTTAATAATTACTTTTCCTCGTTCGTCATTCATCACATTAAAAACATTTCCAACTCTGAATGTTGACCATGCATGAGCAGCACCATCGTCACGAAATTCTTTTTTGGCTTCACGGATACTTTTAGTTATATCTTCATTCGTTAAAGCTAGATCTTGCATCAAAGTACTAAATTTATATTCTGGTAGTCTGTCAAGGTCAAATCTAGCAGGGGAAGGTTCAATAACGGATAATTCCTCCATATAATTAAAACAAATATTTAAATTGAATTTTTAGTGTATATATAATGATTGAAACAAATTACTGCCACTGGCTTAAAATTGGACATACTTCTCCTTGTAACAGAGCATGCGTGAATGAATTCTGTAGCTACCATATGCAGTGTGTTAGACATGGAAGTTTAGGACCAAAACCGTGTATTCAGTGTGGTGCTGGAGTCAAAGGAAAAACTCAGTTATGTGTGAAATGCGGCAGTAAAAAATATAGAGAGTTAAAACGTTATTATGACAAAAAAAAAATGGTAAATCCCCTATAAAAACCGTAGAGGATTATCTGGCCAGATTTCAGAATAATAATTTAGACAAATAGTATTAGTATATAAATGGAGCAAAACGAATTTGTAGCGCATCCGATCATCAAAAATTATGAAGCGTCTCGTGATGGCACTATCAGGAACTGTCGACTAAAAAAACCAGTCGGTAGTCTTAATAAATTTGGTTATTTTAAATTCAATACCAGTGTAGATAAACAATATCTATCACATAGATTTGTGTTCGAGTGTTTTTTTGGATTGATTAAAGATGGATATGTAGTTGATCATTTTGATGGGAATCCCCAGAATAATCAGCTATCTAACTTGCAAGTCGTTACACAAAGTCAAAATTCTAGACGTGGAAACACAGGAAGGTGTAAAGTATTCGGAAAGAGAGCTATTAAATCCATAAATACCGAAATAGACCAAGAAATGACCTTCCCATCAATAAACGCAGCAGGTAGATATTTTGGCATAAATCCACGATCGGTACAATTTGTCGCAAATAAAACATGCAAATCTGCATATTCAATAAAATACAACCAGCGGGTAATATTTGAATACGTCAAATAAAACTAAATTTTTACTGTATATAGTTCGACTGTCAATTTTGCCAAGGTTTTTGTTTAGCCATAATTACAGTCAAGGGTCCACCTTCGCCGTCGCTGCTCTCAGCATTGACAGAATCAGATAGCATAATCTTTCTTAATTGCATTACACGATTATCCACGATCTTTTTTCTTTCGTACTCGTGAGATAGTTCGGATTTAATATTTTCGATCGAACGTGCAAGAGGTGCAAATAGCTTTACCTGATCATCGTTTACCATAGCTAGTGATTCAAGCATAGATTGATATATTAATTTTATAAACCTGTAGTTTGAAGGTAGTGTATATTTATTATCAAATTTTCTCTGTTGCAGTGATTCAAAATCGCACATAATTTTCTGAGGATCAAGATTATCAGATATTTTTATTCCATTATATTTTAATTTTTTAATAGCACAGATAATATCATTGATGTTTTCATGGTTCATTATATATATATTTATATTTAAAATAAGTTTTAACTTTATCAAAAATAAACAGCAGCGATGACATTCAGTCTACCATTCCACTTGGGTCCCTTAAGCTGGTAAAGCCTTTACCAATAAGATCCTAAGAGTCCCTTTTTTGCCTGATTTTTTTTTTCTTTTGTATGGGCACTCTTCATGGTTAAGACCTGTCTTATGGTCCACAGGCATCTTATTGAGACTTTTTGGTCCAGCGGACATTCTTTCTGAATGCCCCTATGTGGGTACCCTTCAGGTCACAAGGTCACGAGTTCACATCACCCTACTGTTTATTTTGAGAGGCGCAAGCGCATGGACATTACGATTTCATGTACCCCCCCCAATTCAAACCCCGGGTAAATGCAAAACTGCACTCACCACGTTGTTCAACATGGTGAGGGGTACATGAAATCTTAAGGGCTGCTTGCCAGCGGACATTCTTTCTGAATGCCCCTATGTGGGTACCCTTCAGGTCACAAGGTCACGAGTTCACATCACCCTACTGTTTATTTTGAGAGGCGCAAGCGCATAGACATTATGATTTCATGTAACCCCCCCCCCAATTCAAACCCCGGGTAAATGCAAAACTGCACTCACCACGTTGTTCAACATGGTGAGGGGTACATGAAATCTTAAGGGCTGCTTGCGCCCCCCCCCCCACTTAAATAGCATCAGTCACCAAATGCAAGATAATATATCTTTGGCATTTTTTGAGACTCGAACATGCGAGTAGAGCTTCGATCTACGTCCAACCGTCTTACCACTTCGGCCATCGCTCTCTTATCAATAGCACTGTTAAATTTAAGTATATAAAATATTTGCGCTGTCTCACAGGACTTGTATTACTAATGTAGCGTGAATT
>JAECUM010007390.1:125000-137174 GCA_016617855.1 Megalonaias nervosa | reverse complement strand
TCTACAAAACCGGGGACAGCAGTGAAAGCAAAGAGACCAGAATTGTAATTGGATATTAATCAAAATCTAATTCTTTAATTAAATTAATTTATTGTCGAAACAATTGCTTATATCAATAAATCTTATAGAATTTAATTGAGGAGGATGTAAAAAAATTGGATGTTGTTTATGCACATGTTTTATTAGACTTTCCACACTGGTTGACCAACAAGTTTCTTGTCTTGACTAGACATGAAAAGAGGTCAAAGAAAATTGTAGTAGCCAAATATTAGTTTATGTTTTTTTATCATTTTGAGTGCTATTTTACTAACCTAGAAGTTTTCAGTGCAGATTTGGTGTGATAATTGATGCTCAAGTACCTTTATTATTGCCAGAAGTGGAAGTTCATCGATTCAATCTTGTACCTGGCTGTGACTGACTTTATCACAAATATCAGCCATTCACTTGGAGTGGAAATTGATCTGATATATTCTGCATGGACATATGTATGGTTGGTTTAAAAGTTCAAAATAATTTCATGTAAATTTTAGTCATTTTATTTAGTCAGATGTACATAGGAGTACGAGTACGAGTCAGTTGTACATAGGAGTACGAGTCAAAGATTGACCTGGAGAAAACTACCAGAGCAGCGCCTAGATCTGTTGAACATGTTTTATTTTTAGACTAATTGGAACATGTTTTATTTTTAGAGTAATTGGAACACATAGACTTCTATCTGGATAATTGATTGTCAGGATAAAAACAATATGTTGGTTCAGGGGATACCTCATTAGACTCTGTCAGGATGAGTGGAAAGTTTGAATACTTGGCACACAGACTTTCTTTGTTTCAGTGTACATTGACAAAGACATCTGTTTATTATAAATACCTTGATACAACAGACATTTTTTTAAATCCGAAATCATTCCTTGAATGTAACAGTGGGATTTATATTTAGTACATAAACATAAAACAGTATTGTAAATCATAATATTACTGTGTTTTATAGGCTTTGAAAATTTATTACTGATTTATGTTTACTTGCAACGTGCCCTTTGCTAATTGGTGGTATACATATTTTGTTATTGCTAATAAGTGATTGAAATGATTACATTTTGTTTGTTTTAAATTCAGTTGTTTTTTTTCATTAAATTTTAGCAGAAATTTGATGCTTGTGAAAATGTTGTGATTTATAGCAATTAGTGTTTTTTTTATTTGAGTTCATTTTTGTCTCTAATTTATTTTTGGGGAGAAATATTTGATAGATAGTGATCATGACATTCATCAGCGGTGGCAACGGTGGTGTCAAATCATTGTCAAATCATTTTTGTGAAAGCCCAAAATTTTTGAAAATGGTAAGACACTGAAATTCCTACAGAATCCTAGTCTTATTATAGCTGTAAATTTAGCAAATGGTCAAAGTGTGCTGCAGCAAGAATTCTTGATATTTTAATTTACAATCAATGATTATAGCTAAATGACATAGAAGGGTTCATATAACATGTATTCTTGAGTTTTTAGGTATCGTTTAATCAATGTACAAAAGGCACCCAATCTTCCAATACTTTGGCACTCTTATTAATTTCGTTAGCCACAAGGAACATTAGGGATGTCATTATTCAGCCCATATCTTGCCCATCTCTTACTAGGTACAACATTTTTTTTACTGTCCAGTGAAGACAGTCTGAAACTTGCCCATCTGTTACCGGGTACAACATTTATTTCCTATACAACGAATACAGCCCAAATCTTGCCTCTCTGTTACCAGGTACAACATTTATTTCCTGTCTAATGAATAGAGATAGACTTGATGTAGTTAATTTAAAATGGTCAGATTTACATGGTTTACACAGGTCTTGAAAAATCTGAAATTAGAAAAAGTAGAAAAAGTGCTTCAAAAATCCTTGAATGTGCTTTGACACCCCTATAAAAACCCTTGAATTTTGATAATGTATGACGTAAAACTATTAAGTCTTTCATTTGTACCTATTTAATCATTTTGTTCGAAAGCTGAGAATGGACAATCGTTCTGCTCCTTCATTTTGTGATGTATTACTTTTGTTTGGATACATTTTATATCATCTCTTTTCTTATCACCAGACTGTAACATATTTTTACTCAAACTTCCTAAGCATAGTTTAGGTGTCTTTGGTGTTAGACCAGGCAATGCAAATGGTGGACAAAGCATGGTGAATGTCAGCTTTGTCATCTGCTTTAACAGTGGGGAAAAGTGTGTTAAATTGAAAATGGATCATGGGTCCCAAATATGACTGGATTCAAGAACTTAAAGATGACAAGTCCATTGCAATGTGTGATTTGAGTAATAATTAATCAATTTTAGTGGGAGAGTATGTCTGGTCCTCACACATAAGAAGTAAAATACACCAATTGTTTGCAAGCATATTGGAATCATCTGAACAGTCATTGATGACTTTTTTTTGGAAGACATATACTGAGAAAAATTATATCAATCAGCTTCAAATCCCAAATCCTCCTCCAAATGGATAAAATCCCCCCACTCCAAATGGTTAAAAACATGTAGTTAAGTCAGTCTCTTTCTCCCATCTTTGACACGGTCATTAGCAATAAAAGTAAGAAGAAAAAAAAACAAGAATGACAATAGGAACATATATGATAATATTAGGTATTACTTACCATGCCATGCAATATTACGACTAATATTACTTTATTAGGTATTACTTACCATGCCATGCAATATTATGACTAATATTAGGTATTACTTACCATGCCATGCAATATTATGACAAAAAACAGGAATTATGTGCTCTGATAATAATATTATTTATATTGCCACTAATATGACTCTAAATAAACCTTAATAATGCACTGGAAAGAGATAAGACAATTCAGTTCAAACTTTATCTGTGTATTGAGTTTTGTATCTGTATATATTTTCAAATATAGGTACACTTGGTTAGGCACTTTCCTCAATTTCCACTGAAAACTGAAGAAAAAATAAAATGCTCAAAATCTGTTGAATACACGAAAGTTGCAATATATTGCCTACCATTCTAATCTCACTACCTATAAAAACCAATAACAAACCACATGATACAATAATGTTATACAAGCACCCTTTTCATTTCCATTGGACTGGGATTACTAATAAACAAAACAATTTACTGGCTAAATAAATCCAGAATGTAATTTCACTTACAAGTAATTATGATGCAGGAGGTCACAGGTTCAAACTCTGGCAGAGTCATACCAAAGACTTATAAAAAATGGTACCAGCAGCTGCCTAGCTTTGCACTGAACATTAAGAGGTCAGTGTTAGGACTGGTCAGCCTGATCTCAGGATAATGTGACTGGGTGTGACATGATGCTACATGTCTGTGGCATGATGCCCTAGTGCTGGACATTACTATAAGCTGCCACACTGCAGACATTGTAGCGATATGACTGGAAAATTGTTGAAGCTATGTTAAAAATCCAAAACACACACACAAACACACACCACTTACTTATGTTAATTACAGAACTGATTGGTTTAGAGAAAGATTGGCTAACAAAATATTTAACCCATAATCGGTTTGATCCCACAAGTTGTGTGATATGTATGGCTGTGCAGTAATAAGGCATAGCCTAATAAATAATGTCACAGATCATATTTTTCACACTAATTTTATTCATTTGCTGTTTGTACTAAATTAATGATTTTAATGCATTTGTTGTAGAACATCCCTTGAAATTCAAGATAGCACTTACATAGTATATAACTTCTGTCATGTATATTGCCATTTTTGCAGCATTTTTTGCCTGACAGTTGGGCACCTTGAAATTTTTTCAGTTGGGTACCTCATGATGGCTATATTCCCGACAGTTGTTCATCTTGAAATGTTTTCAATCGGGTACCTCATGATGGCTATATTCCCAACAGTTGGATACCTTGAAATGTTTTCAGTCGGGTACCTCATGATGGCTATATTCCCAACAGTTGGACACCTTGAAATGTTTTCAGTCAGGTACCTCATGATGGCTATATTTCCAACAGTTGGGCACCTTGAAATGTTTTCAGTCGGGTACCTCATGATGGCTGTATTCCCAACAGTTGGACACCTTGAAATGTTTTCAGTTGGGTACCTCATGATGGCTATATTTCCAACAGTTGGACACCTTGAAATGTTTTCAGTCAGGTACCTCATGATGGCTATATTTCCAACAGATGGGTACCTTAAAATAGCTATATACCTGACAGTTGTGTATATAGCCTCATTCCATCTTTTAAGCAGTATGCTTCTGTTTCCTGTCATGGACAGGCCTCAACATTCCAACTATTGCTGTAATTGAATGTTGGAATGCTCATCTGTAGCCAGGTGAGGAAATTTAGCACCAGGTACAGCATTTTCAGTAAGAACAATAATATAGAAAAGGTCTCTGATTGCCATTATTTTGGTGCCTCTTGTCTGAAATCATGTTGCTGGTTATTTTTAGGAACTAATGTCACTTCCTGTGACATTAGTAAAGTTATGAGTACAAATACTATTATTGGACATAGCTTTGAAGATACAACACAGAGATTTGAAAAAGTACACATGCAGCAGGAAACTGCTTTAATGCGCCAGTATTGTATACGTAATAATGTTTATATTTCAAAATGTAAACTTTGCACACTTTATTTTATAATTTGGTAGATGGACTCAACATAGCTACAGTAAAAAATGGTTTTGAAATTCGACTTTAAATTTGGGTAAGTTAATTTAAGTCCTTGAAAAACTCTTGAAAAATCCTTAAATTTAGTCCACAAACTAGTCTGCATGCAGTATATTTTTTAGAGCAATTTTGGAGAGATCAGATCATATTTCGCAATTATGAGTTATTGAATAGACCCTGCATACATTAGCAGATAATGTAGTTTGAGGTAGTCCACTTAAGTATAATGTTTATTGCAGTTCTACATCATCATTACGGTATGACATCAGATTTTACCCAGGTGCTATAAACCATATGAGAAATTCTACAGTAAATGACATAGTTACAACTTCTGTCCCATAATTAATAAAGGAAAGAAGACTAATTATTAATTAATTAATTGCAGTAATTGCAGAAACAGTTCTGTGTTAGAAAATTATAAAGTCGGTGAATACCTTATGATATGTTTGGGTCTAAAGGTCAAAGGTTATGATGTAGTATAGTTTTGTTCATATATATTCCCTGCTCTTTGCCTAATCAGCATTTAGGTAAATTTGCTAAGACCATGGTGGTACAGTAATTGACTGCACTGGCAGTGACAGCCTTGCCAAACAAAGTTCCATAATTGGTACATGCATTCATGAAATTTTGCATAACAGCATGGCCATATATTCCAAGCCATACTATTTGTAGCCTTTTGTATCTGCCTGGTTGATAAAACTTTATGATCATAACGTAATCACTTAGGAAAAAATTCTCTTTGATCATAACTTGTCTTTATATGTGTCGTTAGGCTCACTACAAGGAATGTTTATTTTGTTCTGACATTACTGATTATGTGTGTTTTTATTGTTGCGAAATTCCTTTTGCACATTGTTGTCATTATTTGATTTACACAGCAATTGCTCAGGTGTTCCTGTATCAGTATGTCTGTCAATAGGCCATAAAAGGCATATAACTTTGAAAGTGGCTCATTGTTGCAGATAGTCCTATGGAGACTTTTGTGGTTAATGGATTGACAGTTTAATTGGGGGGGGGGGCTTGGGATTTTAAAAAAACCCCAACAAATTGTTGAAATAAAGGAACACATAACATCAATTATATTATTTGAAACAACAAATTATCTTAAGGTAAAAGTAAAAATATATCATGGTTTGAAAGAAAATCACAGCCCCCTCCCTATGAAAGGGTTGGTCTATAATTGTCTCCTGAAGATAGTGTAAGGGTTACTGGCTAACAATGGACCCTGAGGCCAAAATAAACCCAAGGTCCTTATTTTAAATTATGACCTCTGTGATGGGAGAAGGAAGCAGTTTAAATGTTAACAAGTTTAAAAATGCTTACTCAGCATAATTTGAAAATTTATTTCAGGTGAAGGGTAACAGCTTCTTAGTAATTTTGCCTTGTCTACCTTGGGAAGAGTAGGTCACAGTAGCTTAATGTTGAGCATGAAGGGCAACAGCTTCTTAGTAATTTTGCCTTGTCTACCTTGGGAAGAGTAGGTCACGGTAGCTTAATGTTGAGCATGCCAGACACTTTGCTCCCAATTTCCATGGAATGTTATCACATCCCATGTGTTGATGTGCCACCAAACTCTAGTCAATCTAATAATTCCAGATTTCATACAGATCCGCAATGAAAGTATTGGCGACTGTGTTGAACATCCAGGTCTATAAAATGTCCACACATTTATTGTAGCTCCAGTAATGATTCATGGAGTAGTTTGGTTTAGTGTTTTATGGCACAGCTCCACAAGTACTTTATGTAGTACCAAGGCAGTTGGAATAAAGTGTCTTTCCCAAAACCACACTATTGTAGCTGAAAAAGTTTGATCCAATGATAGGATTCAAACCTGCACTCTTGTGGCCTGCACAGTAACCACTGCAGCTCCTTGTTTCACAGAGTGATTTTTGGAATGCCACAAGTAGCTATCACACCTTCAAAGAAGTTGAAATGTTGGCTCAATGCAGTGTAAAGAAAATTTCAAACTCCTATAATATGTTCCATTTATAATTTTTTATGGGTTAAATAAAATGCTTATATTACTCCATTAAAATGTAAACTAAGAGGTGGAAAAAGGTCTCTGTCATCTTTTTAATCTTGAAACAAGGTAGATTTTTTAAATCTTGCAATTTTGCACCTAGGACTTGTGACTGCAGATTTCCCCACATGTTTTGGCTTTGCATATCTCAATTCTTGACCTATGTGTGCCCATTGGGGCTGCTTTTTTGACCATTACTTCTAAAGCAAACAGTTATTTATCTCTTTGAAATTGTGTTATCCATTCAGTTTTGGGGGTGGGGGAAGCAGTGTCCCTTTTATTTGGCAGATGGGGGAAAGCAGTGTCCCTTTGATTTGGGGGATGGGGGTAGCAGTGTCCCTTCAATTTGGGGAATGGGGAAAGTAGTGTCCCATCTGTTTGGGGGATGGGGGAGGCAGTGTCCCTCTTGGACTCATTCATGGGAAGTCCTTTCATTTGACTTTCTGCTTTGGACTCATTCATGGGAAGTCTTTCCTTTTGACTTTCCTCTTTCGACTCGTTCATGGGAAGTCCTTCCATTTGATTTTTCTCTTTTAACTCGTTCATGGGAAGTTCTTCCTTTTAACTTTTCTCTTTGGATTCATTCATGGGAAGTCCTTCCATTTGACTCTCCTGGACTCATTCATGAGAAGTCCTTCCATATGACATTTCTCTTTAGACTCATTCATGGGAAGTCCTTCCATTTGACTTTTCTCTTTGGACTCATTCATGGGAAGTGATTCCATTTGGCTTTTCTCTTTGGACTCTTTCATGGAAAGTTCTTCAATATGATGTTTCTCTCTGGACTCTTTCATGGGAAGTCCTTCCATTTGACTTTTCTATTTGGACTCATTCATAGGAGGTCCATCCATTTGACTTTTCTCTTTGGATTCTTTCATGGGAAGTCCTGCCATTTGACTTTTCTCTTTGGACTCTTTCATGCAGAAGTCCTTCCATTTGACTTTTCTATTTGGACTCATTCATAGGAGGTCCTTCCATTTGACTTTTCTCTTTGGATTCTTTCATGGGAAGTCCTGCCATTTGACTTTTCTCTTTGGACTCTTTCATGGGAAGTCCTTCCGTATGACATTTCTCTTTGGACTCTTTCATGGGAAGTCCTTCCATTTGACTTTTCTATTTGGACTCTTTCATTATTTCTTTAAGAGAAGGATACAAACCACATCATTATTAAATTGACAAATTTTAATTGAATTTAAAAAATTTCTCAATTGAATTGGACTTTTGTGACCATCTCAAAAGGAATTTCTTTCGTAACTTCGTTTAAGGGGTGGGACTGACATCTTTGTAAGTATGAGATGAAGACTACAACTAATTGAGTGGCACTGAAAAGAACAGCAGTAAGAAACAAACAGTCTTATAAATACTCATTGCTCAGCTGTAATTGGTAGTTGTCATTATTCATTGTCTCCACTTACCATGGTGATATTGGTATTACACAAGTTTAACTGGGTGATTCCTGGAGGGGGCCCAATGGAATAATTCTATTCATTAATTCTGGTATTTGACTGAGACTGTCATTAACCACTTGACAGTATTGTAATGGGTTGGATAGAGCATCACAAGGGGACAAAATAGTTGTCAAGTCTTGTTTACACTGGAATACCATTGTCAGTGGCCTGTCAAGAATCAAATTTACTTGGAATCTTAACTACAATATAATGACCACACACTGCTTGGCTAATCTGGTGACTTAGTACTTTTGGCTTCATCTGCCAGGGAAAATGTTGATTAAATTAGGGTCTTACAACATTTTGTTGACTGGATTGTCCACTACTGGACAGTGATTTGGATATTTGCCTTGAATGCTGGATGTGCAGTGCTGAAGAATAATGTAAACAGTGTGACTATAGGACAGCAGTGGCTGTTCCACTTTTTTATACACCTGCCATAATGTGGAGTTTATTATATAATGTCTGTCCACTTGTCTGACCATCCATCTTCCACTTCTACAGTTACAAAACTTGGGGTATGAAAGAAACCTATTGGTTTTGGAGGCACAAGGTCAATTGTCAGGGTCACTTTGATTGGAAGAAGAAAAATGGTTTATGCATAATGTCATGAGTTCTGCATTCAGGACCAAACATTGTGAATGGTTTGCACTTGTGGTTAGGTTAAAGCCTGTTAAAATTTGGAGTCAAAAGGTCAAAGGTCCAGGTCACTGACTGAAAGCAGAAATATGGTTTATGCACAAAAATTTCAGTTCTTGACTATGTACCATCACCAAAGTTTGTGAATGACTTAAATATTGATTTTGGGGTCAAAAATGATCAAAGGTCAAGGTTATTGTGATCGAAGAAAGAAAAGTGGCTTCTGATCAAAAGTTTTAGTTGTCTGTTTTGAGGACTACTACTGTTTTGAGGACTACTAGACATGGGACAGATATGATTTTCTCTCTTGTTCTAAATGGATGTGGAATTGCCCTTCTGGTTTTCTTTTTGGTGGTCTCTAGAATACATCTTATAGTTATATCTGTTTGTGATAAATTTTTTCTATAGCTTTGCCATGTAATGAAGCAAGTCTTTAAAAGCCATTTTATCTGCCATATATTTTCTAGTTTTCTTCATGAGTCCATCATGTTCACTTTTGCCTGCTTAGTCTCACTTTGGATCAGCAGACATTTAAATTGTTTCCTGGGTCAAACTTAAGTATTTCATAGTAATCTGCAGCAATCCAAATGATTTGATTTTCAAATGTCGGCAGAAATGTTATGATAAGGATGGTTGTGTCTGATGGGTATGACCTTTTCAGTTCAGACTCTATCATGTAACCTAGGGGTTTCAAACAATTGGCCCGCCAAGTTGTATCCTGTGGCCCACAAAATAATTGACATCACAAGTTGTCATGAGAGATAACATAGGTGGTACAGCCATTGGGCCATCAAAAATGCTGTCATGTGGCCTGCAGGATCGTTTGAGTTTGAGACCCCAGATGTAGCCTCAGGTGGCACATGTCAGTTAGGTGAAATCTGTAAACTATACTGGGGCCAAGCATCTCTACCTGCTTGGCATCATTTTCTCATTTAGAATACATTTGATACCCTTATAAAATCTTATCTCTATAGCTCATCATTATTACCTTGCAATGGAAATGTTACATACAGTCTACAGTCATTAAAATACCTTTATATATATATATATATATGTGTGTATATATATATATATATATATATATATATATATATATATATATATATAAATATATAAAAGCTTGCTTTTTAATGTGTATACAAAAAATTGATTCAGAGTTTAAGTGTATAGTCGGGTTAAGAAACTGCATGGGGGGAGTAATAGCTGAGTTTATTGGAAGCATGAATTCTTAGTTCTTTTATTGCTAAAATAGCTCTGTACAACATCATTTAAAATCAATGAAAACCCATGGTGTCTTCTAAGTGGAAAGACTTGTTTTATTAATGGCTGAATGCTTGCTTGTTCATGGTGACAGTGTTGGGGGAGAGCAGATAAAATTTTTGTTTGCAAAAAATGATTTATGCAAGAAAACATTGAGTCTGCAACAAACTTTGAAGAATACATTATGTTAAGAAACTATAGAACTCCATACAGAATTTAAAAAGTTGAACAATACCTTATCCTAAGAAGTTACGGAACTCCATATAGAATTTAGAAAGTGGATGAATACATTATGTTAAAGAACTATTGAACTGAGTGCATAATTTAGAAAGTGGAAGAGCTGGACAACATTTTCTCTAAAACTGAGAATCCAGTTTGTGGAATACGGTAGATAAAAGTTTTAAAAATGAGAGATTTTGGATTGGTGTTTTATGCTACAGCAACACAGATGGGTTATTTAGTGCAGTGTTAACTGTAGTAGAATGCCTCGCCGAAGGACACACCGTTGTAGCTGATCTTGGCTTATCCATTCAGAGCCTAGCTTTTGAATGATAATGTGCCTATGAATGACACTCATTGTCACCCTGATGCTTTGATAGACCAAGACACGGGACTGTCATTGTCACCCTGATGCTTTGATAGACCGAGGCAGGGGACTATCATTGTCACCCTGATGCTTTGATAGACCAAGGCAGGGAGCTATCATTGTCACCCTGATGATTTGATAGACCAAGACAGGGGACTATCATTGTCACCCTGATGCTTTGATAGACCAAGGCAGGGAGCTATCATTGTCACCCTGATGCTTTGATAGACCAAGGCAGGGGACTATCATTGTCACCCTGATGCTTTGATAGACCAAGACAGGGGCCTATCATTATCACCCTGATGCTTGATAGACCAAGACAGGGGCTATCATTGTCACCCTGATGCTTTGATAGACCAAGACAGGGGGCTATCATTGTCACCCTGATGCTTTGATAGACCAAGGCAGGGAGCTATCATTGTCACCCTGATGCTTTGATAGACCAAGGCAGGGGGCTATCATTGTCCCCCAAATGCTTGATAGACCAAGACAGGGGACTATCATTGTCACCCTGATGCTTTGATAGACCAAGACAGGGGGCTATCACTGTCACCCTGATGCTTTGATAGACCAAGGCAGGGGGCTATCATTGTCACCCAAATGCTTGATAGACCAAGACAGGAGACTATCATTGTCCCCCAAATGCTTGATAGACCAAGACAGGGGACTATCATTGTCACCCTGATGCTTTGATTGACCAAGACAGGGGGCTATCATTGTCACCCTGATGCTTGATAGACCAAGGCAGGGGGCTATCATTGTCACCCAAATGCTTGATAGACCAAGACAGGGGACTATCATTGTCACCCAAGTTCTTGATAGACCAAGGCAGGGGGCTGTCATTGTCACTCTGATGTTTGATAGACCAAGTCAGGGGGCTAGCTACATGACATCGTTTGGAATACATATATGTTTTCTAAACTATTCCTTCCCATTTTTGGAAGTGGTTTACAAACTTTACTGTATTGATTTAGTCAGAATACCTCCGATTCCAATGTCAAACATTCTAACCATATGACTACTGTTGCAACCATGATGCAGATACAAAATGCAGGCCAGGGTTTCTTTTATTTACACATTTCAAAGAAAAAATATTTTTAAAGAACTGGAAAGGTGGGAATGCCATTCTAGTAAAATATGGATGATACTAGTTTAATCTTTGCAACTTAAAAATGCTGATTGTTTTAACGGACGTCACTTAGTTTCATTGGCCTTGTATAGCAATAGAAGGAAAGTACTTGAGAAATAGGTTGATAACTGGATGTGATAAATTGTGGTTACTTATTTAATGGAATGCTGAATTTCCATAACTAGTCATTAGACTGTTAGACTCAGTAAGTTCAGGTGGAAAATATGACACTTATAAATCAAAGGATTGAACAAAGGACCTATAGCATCAAGAAATTGATTGTGCTCTTTCCATTTTAACAGTTTGGTTATTATTTCAGTGATTCTTTACATTAAAATTGATGGCAAATGTCATTCAGATGGTCCAATTTCCATAAACTTTGGACAGATATGTAATATATTTATCTGCTGTACAATATATACTTGCTTATGCATCAGGT